>PVIR01044305.1:0-11494 GCA_004026965.1 Petromus typicus
AAAAAGAATTATAACAGTCTATACCTCTTATAATTCTCAGTTCAGAATTTGTCTCAATACAATATGTTCTGTATGATGCCACATAGTCACCGCATAACTTAATACTGCAGCGGTGCAGAAAGAGCTTGAAAACTTCTTGGGCACTACACAAAATATTCATTCCTTTTATAATCTATCCATCCTTTCATAAGGGAAAATGCTGTGTACTAATATGCAAGGGCACTAATTATAGAAAAATAAAGCTACTTTGATTTAATTGTTTCATTCTTTCATAACCTGAGTTCTAAATTTACCAAGATGATAGAAGACAGTAAAATGAATAAATTCCAAGACTATATTATTGACAATTTTTTGTATAAGAGCATAACTATAAGTTCATATGAAGTCTTGAGTATGTCATCTTTTATATGATAGTAAATGTCATCATATATAATAAATATAAATATAAATTTTATAAATATAAATATAAATATAAATTTTTCTAGCTGTTGCTAGAGTAAAGGAAACAGTGTACATCTTTGTAGATGCCAGGGTGTTGGCACAAACATCAGTTCACATTTATATATTCTACACTCACCTTTCACTGGAAGAATGCATGCCTCTGCTGGTGCTGTCTTCTGATATTGAACTATAAAATTGATAAAATTTGTTTTAAAAGTGAGAAAATCTTAAAACTCAAAAGTTAAAGGACTATGTGAAACCCAAGTATACTTAAATAAAATGTCTTCTTTCAAGAGAAAATAAAGCAAGTACTATTTCAATATTAGAACCAATGTCAAAACTATCCTTCTTTGTTGACTCTTACATTGATTAACATTCATTTGGTATTTATGATAGAAACATATCTATATATAGGCAGTTCCCCTTGTTCTATACTATACCCAAGTCAAGTCAAATTAACCCAAAAAATACAGTTGTATTCAACAAAAGTCTGTAAAAGTATTAGACTGTATTCCATAAATGTGTTCTTTCCTATGTGTTTATGTTCAGTTAAAACATTATTTAATTTAAAATGTAGGCAGCAGCCAGATGTGGTGGTGTGCCCCTATAATCCCAGGATTTAGGAGCCAGAGGCATGAGTTCGAGCGCAGCATGAGCTACATAGTGAGTTCAAGTCCGGCTGAACTGAATAGAGATTTTATCTTAAAAAAAACACAAAAATAAAAATTAAAAAACATTTAGGAAGCTTAACAGCAAC
This sequence comes from Petromus typicus, assembly GCA_004026965.1. NCBI lineage: Eukaryota > Metazoa > Chordata > Mammalia > Rodentia > Petromuridae > Petromus > Petromus typicus. The sequence continues at coordinate 1,199 of PVIR01044305.1, forward strand.
CATGCAGTAAATGTTGAACAGTATTATTAAAGAATTTTTAGAGCCATGGTCTAGATTAAATCATTTCTGTGTGCTCACTTTTCATTTGAACACTAATGGTATTTAAAAGAAGTTGTACATTTATACCAGCTAAAAACTATATTGTTGACCAAATTATAAACATCTCTACTTCTAGGGACTCTCTACCATAGTTATTCTACTTTATTCTTTAGAAAGAAGCATCAGTTAAATTTTCTATAGATTTTCTAAATATTTCCTTCTCCTTATTATGTAACATACTCAGATTTTCTGTTTTATTAATTTCTGGGAGGTAAAACTAGTAGTAAATACTCATATTTTCATACTTATTGTTTAGAAAAAAATTAAATTTTCTATATAGTTGCCCTATGATAAAGCATTTTCATGTTTTCTCTTTTGTTAGTTTCTGGAAGGTAAAAGTACAAGTAAATAGTTCCATGGCAAAAATACTGTAAATTAGGTAAGCAAACTTTTTAAAATGTTTAATTTTTTTTAAAAACAATGCTACTTTTTCTCTCCTGACCTGGAATTAATAACTATACATACATGTTCTAGCTGAGCAATTACTTTCCTAATGAATAACTTCGGTAAATTTGAATAAAGCCATGGTCTCTAATTGAAACCAGTGTCATAACAGAAATATTTCCCTGGGAATGTGTATTCAGTGCACTTAGTTTTGCTTCCTGGTTTACACTGTCACCTGTTCTTACACATCCCGTGAACAGCTGGGCTCCTTCGGCGGACACCGTGACCCCGCAGGCTGAACACGCCTCCGTGGCCGACAGCCCGTCTTCCACGGGGATTCTGGTAGTAAACTGAATGGTTTCAGTGAAGAGTAAAACTGGAGAATGCAATGAACGTCAAACCAGCTTTAACTGTATTTCTGTGAGTCTCCGAGTATTGCCTTACCTATAACCTCCGCTATTCCTAATGAAACTACAGTTTTAAAAAACTTATTCAATATTAATGAGTATTATATAAACACATGTACATACCTCTCATGTTCTTTTCCACCTCTGTTGAATAGCTCTCTTAATCTATCTCGTTTTATTAAAATAGCAGCAGCAATAATTATCACTGGTATACTGATGTACCAAAGGAGGTGAAACCTGCGTTTTGAGGAAACAAGACGTCCTGCTTTGGAGGTGTTGCCTGGATTGGAGAACATCGATTTTAAATTATTTTAGAGACTTTCTTAGCCAAATGAAAAGGTACAGAAGATAAAATTACCAACATTATTCAAACATCTCATAGATGATGAACATATTATAAATATCATAAAATACTTTAATGTATATGAGTATGCTATAACTCACGTTGTACTGATGATTTTGCACTATAGACCTTCCAGGATATGATAACTCATTAGATCGTATAACTTGACTACAGTTAGTTATTATTTTTCCAGCTCGTCAGCTCACTCTGTGGAAGGTGACCTGGATCACAGGAAGCCTGCAGTGACCCCCAGGTGACTGTGGAAAAGGCCTATATGACATGGAGGGACTGCTGGCAGAATATGGAGACTAAAGGAGCTTCTGTTGAGGGCTGAGAGAGAAAAGGAGGACTAGGAGGAGGCTCGTGTCTTCTCAGAGGATATATAAAGTGTTACAGACAGCATAGAAGGTAGAAAAGAAATTTTAGAGGTGCTTCTGGTGTCAGAAAACAAAGGAATGTTATTTAGCAAGGAAGAAAATATTATGTCTATGACAAACTAGAAAAGAATACTTGGCTAAATTATATTCTAATGTCTGTGCAGGACGGGGCTTGCAAGCCTTAAAACTGGGCAAGTAATTGAGATTTCTAAGCAAAGTGCTGCAGTCATGGCTTCTGTCCTCCACAATGCTTACGTTAAAATGCCAGAGGGAAAGATGGATAAAAAAGTAATTGCCAAGCAGAAATTTTAAATCATATTTCAAAAAGCAAGGAAATATATTCTGTAGTGAATACCAAGTGAGTGTGGTTTACAAAATTGTTTGATGAAGATAGAATAGGTTTGAACCATGAGCTAAATCAGATGTCTTGGCAGGAACCAGGAATAAGGATTAACCAGAGGAGATGAGATTACACCAGCAGAGACACTGTCAATGTGGGTCAAAGGGTGAGAGTGGGGTAGCAGAACTACCTGGCGACAAAGCTGCTTTCTCTTTTAAGAAAGAGTGGCTTGGAAGGTGCCTCCACAATCACTGGAGCTGCCACCAGCCCTAACCCTAAGGAGGTATATCTGACCCTTCTTGTTTCAGAGGGTGGAGACCCAGCTTCAGTTTCTGTGCCTGTAGGTGCATATTCCAGGGCACCATAAGTAGGACCATTATGAAGATCGCATGGATAGAGCAGCTCCCCGGAGCTCCCCAAAGGGGTGAGCTCCTAGCCTGTGATCACGGACTAACACTACATACCAGTGGGCGTGGTGGTAAAAAGTAAAGCCAAGTACTATCAATACCAAGTTCAATGGAATGTGACTTGCTGGATGTTTTTCCTTTTTCTTGGTATATATTTGAATCACATCATAGTTATGTCCATTTTGGAGAAAGGATACATATATAGCAGGTGGTTAGTTTTTCATCCCCATTTCCCTTTTACTTCTCTTTCCTTGATCTCCTTCTCCTCTATTCCAAAAGACTATTCACTCTATGTCCCAAGCTTTGGACTGGTTAGGTACCTGGAAATCTTCCTTTTTCGCTCCTGGGATTCCTACCCTAGTTCTATCTCTCCATTGTACTTCAGAAGCACTTGTTCTGTTTCATAGATTCACAGCTTGGCAGAGCTTTTGTATCAGATAGATTCATACCTCAGATCTCACATGTGCTGTACATTTAGACAGTCTTCAAAGACTTTGGACTTAGAATTGCCTGGAATGAGTGCAGATTGGGACCAAAGTGTGTAGAATCTTACTTTTCATGGAATAAGGAAATGAATGATGGAGTTTACAGAATGTAATATTGTGGATAAAACTATCACCTCCTAAATCATATTTTGATATGCCGATCCCCAATATGATGGTGTTAGGAACTGGGATTGTGGGAAGTAATTAAGGTTAAATGAGGGCATAGTGTAGTTTTTATCTTGATAGCATTGCTGTCCTTAGAAGAGAAATAACAAATTTTCTTTCTCTCCCTCCCCTACTACACACACACACACACACACACACACGTGCACGGGGCGGTGGGGGGGAGAGAGAGAGAGAGCGAGAAAGAGAGATTATGTAAAGATACAGTAAGGCGTCTTTCTCTAAGCCAAGAAAAGAGCCTTCACCTGCAACCAAAGTTGCCAGCATCTTCATTATGGACTTTGAGCATCTAGCATTAGAAAATAAATGTATGTTAAGATGCTTAGTTTGTAACATTCGATTATGGCAGCCCTGAAGGACTAGCAGTGCATTTTAAGAAGGAGTGCATAAACCATTATGCCAAGGCAGTTTTGCAAGGAAAAAGCAATTATGAAGTTTCCATAAATTTTTTTTCTCAGCCACATTCACAACTTATGGTCTCAAGAATGTCAGGCTGAAAGACAATAGTTTTATAATACGATGTTTCAAAGATAATATATGATCATTTCAATAAATGCCATATACAGATCTAATAAAACCAAAAACATGTTCCTTATTTTTTTAAAAAAGATGTATTAGAAGGAATGAGTATTTTCTAAGCAATATGTTGATTCAGAAGCAGGAGCCTTTTCCTGCTCTTGGAGATTTTCCTACAAGTAAAGCAACGAGTAGCATTTTCATTTATTAGGAATGAACTTCTTACTAACTGCAATTGTGAAATCAGAAAGCCAGCGGGGTATTTAGTGTTCAACTGGTAGCAAAGACTGAACTGTTTAGAGCTTCCAGCGATAACAGCAGCCTTTGGGGGTGCGTGTGCCACAGGTTCACCACAGCTTACACAGAGTGTCGGTATTACAAGACTTCAGGGCTTCTTCAGAAGGGTGATGCTCACACATAAGTGGACAGTAGTAATTTACTTAATGCCACTGAACTTTACACTTAATTATGAAAATGATAAATACTATAGGGTGTAGTTTACCACAATTGAAATCTGTGTATGTGCTATTAAAAAACAATCAACAGACCAAGAGAATAGATTGACAAGGTAACTGCAGGACAAGAAACAGAACTGTACATTTCCTATAATCAGAAAGGAAATGGAAATCTTCATGAAACTAAAGAACTGTGAGTAGAATATAATTTTTTGCCCTCTTAAGTTTGTCAAAGATTAAAAAGGGTTATAATATCCCCTGTGAATTTATGTATAAAATAACTAGTGGCAAACTCTGGGGGTTAGGACTACTTTAACTATTAAAAGAAAAATACAATGTGAGATTAAAATATACTATTCGTAATAGTACCTAAGGGCTGGGGATCTAAGTCATTGGCAGAGCACATGCTTAGCGTTTCTGAGGCTTTGAGCTGAGTCTCCAGCATCACCCACAAAGAAACAAAAATTCTATGTGAGTAGAACTGAAAATCTCACACACTACTGAATTCCTGACTGGGACAGGAACTATCTGGCTCATTACAGTGGCAGAAAGAACAAAATCTATATGGAAAATAAAATATAGCAATTGAAATCATACCCACTTTCGTGTCAAATGAATAGAACGCAGATTTCCCCCTTTTCCATAGTTACTACAGAGGGTGGGACCCACAACCGTGTTCTGAGTGATGTGACCTCAGTGGGCCATCTAAGGACCTGGAAATCATCAATGTTGACAAGTCCATCATTGATTTAATCTGTGGAGTAGCTGTTGCACTTTGTACCGAGCTAGAGATAGTTTAATTTTTAATTATCAGGAATATTGTAACTGTGTTCATGAAGAACTCAGATGATGAAGTTCAGAACAGTTGTACTATTAACATAATTACAACTCAAACACCACCACATAAGAAGACCAAGTGACTGTACTGTTTTAGTGCTGAAGGATCACTGTACAATGTACAAAAATGATTTGGAATTGGCTACAGTGGAGAAGGAAGTACAAAAGCTCAGATGGTGACAAAAGCTCACATGTCGTGGATAAGACAGTCAAGTACTTCCAAAACAACGATGTATTTTTCATCTTAATGAAAGAGTTTATTTCCCCCAAAGAAAAAAATGTCCTTTCCAAACAACTACTGTTTGTGCATGTATGTATACAAGGTGACTCACATTGCTGCTGACACAGGAACTTGTGCTAACTTATTGACCTGCAGTAAACTTTTATTTTAAAACGTATGCTATGAAATGGTTTGTGCAGTTGACTTTACTCAGTTTTCCTAATACATTAAAGAAAGGAATGTCTTAAAGGGGATAGACAGTTAATAGAAGTACAATTGTAAAATGAAGCAAAAGGTAGAAATACCTGATTGTGTCATAGGAAAAATGGAAGTTTGTGATTTTTATTTTTTATTAAATATAAGGAACATCTGTTTCATTACTCTCATTATATTTGTTCCCTCAAGTTGTTACACTTGTATGAAATATCTTAAGAATAGATAACAAGATAGCGTGATAGCCTGTATGACTTAAACATCTGGTAAAGAGTTTTTTAAACAGTTAAATTACTACATCACAGGACTTTCTGTTTCTTATTAGAAATACTGGTATAACTTTCTCAGAGATAGCACTTGTTGTGTACGGCCATACCACCTTGAAAACACCCGATCTGGTCTGATCTTGGAAGCTAAGCAGCCTCAGGCCTGGTTAGTACTTGGATGGGAGATGGCATTTGTTTAACTAGTTCCAGCATAAAATATTATTTACTGATAATGTTAACTAGTCCTGTTGCTTTATTTAAGCAGTGACATTTATGCAGCTCAATAATAATACAAAAATTTATAATTCAAATAAACATCTTTTATGCTTTGTAAAAATCATTTACACATGCAATATCTTATGTATGTCATATGTTACATCATTATGCTTTTCTTTTAGCTTGATATCTGGTTTAGGGTTGTTGTATGTGGATTCTAAAATGCTGACTGCTTGATAACGTCCAAGGGTACGAAAGTGTGCTCAAGACTCTCCTGACGGCTCTGTGCGCCCTCACGGGGGGGGGGGGGCAGGTAGAGCCAGCACCCAAGGGAAACTGCACTGTTGTGCACGGGCTCCAAGCCTCATCGAGCAAAGGATGTGCTCTGGTTTTTCTCAGCCTCACCCAAGTTTGTTTTACCACAGACCACCGCGCAGGAACAAAAGCAGTGGTATGTACAGGAGGAAATTTCAAAGGTTAGCTGGAGGCCCCTGTAACAGGAGAAATAAAACCACTTGGGAAGCCAGTAGGGAGAAAAGTCCGTCTAAGGAGTCCAAGGGTATTAGCATCATGTATAAATGGCGATATTTTAAGGGAGGCATATTTGAAACATTCAGGGAACTACTGAAATTTCTACCTTTGAAGTTTTTTGACACCATTCATAGCTTTTCCTCAGTTACCAGTGGCAGTGCTGATACAGAAAACAGTACGGACTCGGTCAGTTTTTAGAAGTAAATTTCTGTTTGTTGGCATCATGTGCTTTGCATTCTAGCTGCAGATCTGTCAACCAGTTACATGTTCCATTGACCTCATGCAGTTTTAAGGACTAACCTTTCACTGTATGACCGTCGTCAAGACTTCCAAATTCGTTTTCCATGGGTGAGCATTCAGGAGGTTTAAATCCCTTGTTACAGTGACAATTTTGAAAGTTATTGCAAATCTAAATTAATAAAAATAATAACTTTCTTCAGGGAAATATCAAAATTTTCAGTGTTTTCTTATCATACCACAGTAGAGAAAAACCTCTGCAGCCATACAATCCAATTATGGCTTGTAGGTAATGATTTCTATATATTTACCCACAGTATGTGAATGTTTAAAATAATCAATGATATTTTATTTATATGTGCATTTCTAACCATATTCCATATGTTGTACAAGTCTCTTCACAGCCTGTGAATCTAAAAGTGAAGTTCTCAAGATATTATTAAATTAGCAAGAAAAAAGAAACAGCTAGGCTCTCTTAAACAAAAAATTATCTTTGAAATTTTATTATCAGTAGGAAAATATTAAAAATCACTTCCATTATTTATGTGTGGGTATATTCATGCACTGAGTTACATGGTGTCTCACATTATCAATACATATAGACACATTTTGTGAGTTATTTTGCTATAAAGTGACCACTGAGTAAATTTTTAAAAAATATTTTAATATATCATTAAAACAATTCAGTTGCTATTTCAACAGCTGACAGTATCCCTTTTAGATTTTTTAACTCCTCATAATTAAATTCCCTGACCCTTAACTTTAGTTCCCTAGTTAAATTAATATCTTGCACTCTTTCTCACGTATAAACTAAACTAATGGGTAAAAATCACAAAGACCTCAGAGTTTTATCCATTAAGAAAAAAATTTTTTTTTTGAGACAGGGTCTCGCTTTGTGGTTCAGGCTGGCCCTGAGCTCAGCCTCAAACTCACATCACAATCCTCCTACCTCTGCCTCCCGAGTGCTGGGATTACAGGCGTGAGCCACCACGCCCGGCACTGTGGTATGTGGTACTGGTTGCTGCTGGGCGTGAGTCTCCACTCCCAGTATAGTATGTGGTCACCGTGGAATCGAACCTGGGCCCTTGTGCTTGCAAGACAGGTGCCGGAACCACTGAGCTAACTCCCTGGCCCCATTAAGAAAATTTTAATACCTGCTTTATCAGAAAAACAATTCAGCTCTGAAAATATATATATATATAAATTATTCTCCCCAGAAGTAAGAAAAGAGGCTAAAATAAACGGGAGCCACTTATATGACATGTAGTCAATGATCACTATATATCTGATAGAAACCAAAATGAATTTTTTATATATAAAGCTGGCTTTTGATAGAGACTAATAATGTGTCCTTATTCTATACTATCTCCTTCTAGAGACTTTGTCTTAGGGAGATTAATCAATTTTCCTTTTGGAATTGTCTATATTTGAGAAGGTACATCTAGCTTTTCACAAACTTCTGTTGTCAAGTAAGTTCATCTCTTCCTGCTCCTCCTTCTCTTCTTCTTTTTCCTCCTACTCTTCTTCTTTCATCTCCTTTTCCTTTCTTTTCTTCTCATCTTCCTTTTCTTCTTCTACTTTATCCAATGCCAGTCACAGACAAAGGCCCCACAATAGTAACATGCTAAAATTTTTATTATCTTGTTAATTACACAGAATAGCCTAGACTCTACGTTAACTATCAATACTTGCAAGAGGGCCAGGGAGTTAACTCAGTGGTTCCGGTGCCTGTCTTGGAAGCACATGGACCCGGGTTCGATCCCCGGTAACCACATACCATACTAGGTGTGGAGACTTATGCCCAGCAGCAGCCAGTACCACATACCACAGTGCCGGGTGTGGTGGCTCACGCCTGTAATCCCAGCACTCGGGAGGCAGAGGCAGGAGGATTGCTGTGATGTGAATTTGAGGCTGAGCTCAGGGCCAGCCTGAACTACAAAGGGAGATCCTATCTCAAAAAAAAAAAAAAAATACTTGCAAGAAAGTTCTAATGGCGTTATTAGTTACTACGTCCCTTCTCTGGAAAAAAAAAAAGACTTCATTAATAGTGTGACACAAGCACTTATTGGGCTTAAGGCACACCCAACCCCACAGGTGTCAAACATTCATATATCCGTAATTCTCTTAAGTGTTTCTCCTTTTCTTTCCTAATAAACAGTGCGGTAAATTGCTTAAGAAAAGATTAAAGCTATACATGAGAGCTGGTAAACAACAAGATATGCTATAAAAGTGACTCAGATAGTGCCATTCTGAGTGGCACTGGCTCAGAGTGCCAGTGAGCTCACTCTGCAAGGTCCCCAGCTGTTTATTGAACTGTGAAAAAATCATGTTCCTCAAGATGAGAATGCCATGTACTCACCCCATTGCCAGCGCAGTGTATGCTGGGATCACATTCTGCCCGGAATAAGAATTTAACTTCTTTGCATGACCAACGGGTACAGTACTAAGGCAAAACAACAAGAAGAAAAAATAATCTTAGTCAAACAAATTGTGTACATAGCTAGACATAACGTCGAAAATTAGAGAAATTCCTTGATTGCATGCCACCCAGAATTAGCATAAAATCCATGAATACACACTTTGGAAAAATATTTAATAGTGGCTACACTGAAATAAGCCACATGACTTCATAATATTACAATACTGTCTTTTCTAAGGAATTGAAAGCAATTAAGCAATTATTTTCTTATTATGTAGGATTTACTCTCTTAAGAAGTCGCTGTGAAATTGGGAGTGGTGGCTCATGCCTGTAATCCCAGCACTCAGGAGGCAGAGGCAGGAGGATTGCTGTGTGTTTGAGGCTGGCCTGGGCTACATAGTGAGCTCATGGTCAACCGGAACTACAAAGTGAGACCCTGTCTCAAAAACACTAAAAAGACTAAAAGAAGAAGTTGGGGGGAGGAGGAGAAGGAGGAGACATAGGTTGATTGGATAAAAAAATAAAACCCAACAGAACACGGCAAGCAAGAAACATATTTAATTCAAAATAATTCGCAGAATAAAATCAAAGGGATAAAAACAATATTCTCTACATTAGGAGCCTGAAACCAATCAAGAGTAGCTATTTTATTTTCACAGAAAGCAGACAAAGCAAAAACTGATCAAGAAGCAAAAAGTGTCATTACATATGAGCTAAGGAACAATTTCCTGGAAGAGATACTAAGTGTAAATAAATATGTGCAACAAACACGACAATTAGTACTCAGACCAGCAAGCTATTCCTTTGTTATTGCTGATTTTATTGGTTTAATTCCCTGCCAGACTCGGCAAGAGGTGCAAGGTGGGGAGTCCCACAGTGAGTCCCAGCAAGAAAGGACCTGGGTGCCAATGAACAGCTCGCAGGCAGCTATCGTGCCACCTGGACCAACCGGAAGCCCGTGGAAACTGACTGCTACATGGCAGAGGTCTTGTAGTGAGTCCTGCCAAAAGGGACCCAGGTTCCATTAAACAGTTCTCAAGCCTGCAGCTTGTCTGTGAACAGGGCAAGATCAGAAGGCCTTGGAATCTCCATTTACTTGGGGGCCAAATGAACACAACTGTGGCATGAAGAAGAGCCTCCAGAGACACCAGCCACCAGTCTGTGGACACTGGACAAGTGCTGCACTGGGGCTGGAATCTAGACAGAGCCTTCTGTGAGCTCCTCCACCCAGCCCACTACGTCAAAGAAAACACTGATTGGAAGAGAGAGGAGATACTGCTGATACCGCCATTAGTTAGCTGGTAGAGTCAGTTCCACCTGCAAGAACCTGAACTTGTTAAATTCAAGCCTTCAGGAGTTCA
>PVIR01044306.1:0-11294 GCA_004026965.1 Petromus typicus
GTGGTGGCTCATGCCTGTAATCCTAGCACTCGGGAGGCAGAGGTAGAAAGATTGCTGTGAGTTTGAGGCTGAGCTCAGGGCCAGCCTGAACTACAAAGTGAGACTCTGTTTAAAAAAAAAAAAAAAAAAAAATTTTAATCTGAAAATTGGCAATATTCCAAAATCCAAGTCTTTCTGAGCACTGACATGCTGTCACAAATGGAAAATTCATTTGACTTCATGTTACAGATTATAGTAAAAAAAGTAGATACACTAAAATATTGTACAAAATTACCTTTAGGCTATAAGATGTATATGAAATATAAATTAATTTTGTGCACAGCCTTGGGTTCCATACCCACGATCTAATTATGTAAATATACAAATATTCTCAAATCCAAGTAATCCAAAATCTAAAATGCTTCTGGTCCCAAGCATTTTGGACAAGTAATTAGCCTGTGTCTGTAAGTATTTGTGTGCTGAAATGTGAAAGTTGAATGGCTACAAAGACTGAAATGGCCCACAAGATCAAAAATATTTTGAGGCTTGTACAGAAAAGTTTGGTGGCCCCTGGTTTAGAATTTTATTGAGGTATTTACCTCAATTTTATTCTTACCAAGGTTAGGTGTACATTAGTAGTTCCTTCACTAGATGAAGATATTATGTTTTACTTACATTTAGAACTTCCAACCCATCCAGCAAGTGTCAGGAAAAACTGAACTTTCTTTTTCTGGGTTTTTTTTTTTTTTTTAATTTTGAGAAAGGGTCTCGCTTTGTGGTTCAGGCTGGCCCTGAGCTCAGCCTCAAACTCACATCATAGCAATCCTCCTGCCTCTGCCTCCCGAGTGCTGAGATTACAGGCGTGAACCACCATGCTCCGCACTGTGGTATGTGGTACTGATGCTGGGCGTGAGTCTCCACACTCAGTATTATATGTGGTTGCCGGGGAATCCAACCTGGGCCCTTACACTTGCAAGACAGGCGCTGGAACCACTGAGCTAACACCCTGGCCCTGAACTTTCAGTTTTGGTACTTCTGATACAGAGAAAAAAGAGAAGACTCTGGTGTAGGAAGGTGGCTTGTCAGAACTATGACAGGGTAAATTTTGCTCTGGGTAACTCAGTTTAGCCTTGGGCAGAGAGCTGCTCTAAGTACAACTAGACAGGCAGTGAGATGAGATGCCACAGGGCAGCTGTACCAGGGAAGCCGAAGGACAGAGTGACTAAGCAGAAGGATGAGGCAAAGTTGGCAGTAACAGTCCCCCTAGTTGTGATTCAGGGGTAAAAAGCTCAGTTACCCAGGCTCCTGCAGGGGACTTAGGCTCCACAGGCACTTCAGAGGCTACTTTGAGTCCTTGCAGCTCTTCGTAAGGAAGGGTATCTTTTTCAGATTCAGAAAATGCTCCACTTAGGGGAGATGAGTTGTCTGGCATGGGGATGAATTCTGCATTCTCCAGCTCCTACACGCAGGAGAAAGAATCCCATCAGTTCTGTTTGCAACAAACAATTCACTAGCTCCCTAGTACTATAGCTTCACGACATCAGCACCCTCTACTGGGCAGAATGTGCAGTTAGAAACCTATCTTGGCCTACCTGGGAACTAAAGTGCCATCCTTCCCAACAGCCCACAACAGTGATGCAAAATCAAACTTAAAATTCAAAACAGTCTGCGGAGTCTGGTGTATTTCTCCAATACGTATTCTACATGAGATACTGGCAAGCTGGGTGGTGCCATGCTACTTCCTCTTCACACTCTTTAATAACTATTCAGTTTAGTCTTGTTGGTTAAGAAACTTTAAATCTATAGATGTTTTTATTTTTGGAAAAAATTTAAAATTTCAGAAATTCTAAAAGTTTACTGTATGGAGTAAGAAAATACAGATGGGCTGGGATTTAGCTCAGTGGTTCCAGCACCTGCCTTGCAAGCACAAGGTCTCAGAGTTCGATCCCCGTTAACAGATGGGCAAAGGAAGCTAAGAGAAACCAGCAGCAATTTCATTACTCAGACATAATCACTTAAAATGATCAGTATATACAGTCTTATCACATTTTTCTGAGCATTATGTATTTTCTGAAAGAATATCATCATACTGACAGATATTTCCTTTTCTGTATAGTCATATGCTGTAACCAACTTTTCAAATAAATATACTTCCACATTTTTATTATCTGCACCTTAACTATCTATCATAGACCATTTTCTTACTGTAAGACATCCCAATTCTCATTATCCCACTTGTATAAACAGTATAAAACCTGTAAATTTACTCTTTGCACATGGCAGTATTATAAAACTGTCATTTTTTAGTACTGAGGATTAGGGCCAGAGCCTCTGAATGGAGCTGCCCCTAAAAGGCTACCATCCCTCTTCTTGTTTATTTTGAGACAGGGTCTTTCTAAGTTATCCAGGTTAGGCTTAAACTTAAAATTTTTTTTCTCCTGCCACAGCCTCCCAAGATGTTGTGATTACAGGTTGAGCTTTCATGCCAAGCTTAAGGCAGGTTATGTTAACTTACATTCAATGAAGTAACACAGGTGAGAATATTTTTCATCTCTTGTTACAAAAAAAAAAAAAAAAAAAAAAAAATTAGTGACTGTGATTTATTTCCTGGTAAAAATCAGAAACTTAGATTTCTTTCTCTTATTTATTTATTTTTAGTTTACTTATTTATTTTTTAAGACAGGGTCTCACTTTGTAGTCCAGGCTGGCTCCGAACTCACTATGTAGCCCAGGTTAGCCTTGAACTCAGCAATCCTCCTGCCTTTGCCTCCAGAGTGCTGGGATTATACGCATGAGCCATCACAGTGGGCATTGTGGTTTGTGGTACTGAGGACTAAACTCAGGACCTTGTGCTTGCAAGGTAGATGCTGGAACCACTGAGTTAAATTCTGGCGCTTTTTTTTTGATTGTTTGAAACAAGGTTTCACTACTGTTCAGGCTGACCCCAAACTCACTATGTAGCCCATGCTACCCTTGAACTCGGCAATCTTCCTGCCTCTACCTTTCGAGTGCTGGGATTATAGATGTCAACTACCAGCCAGCAGAAACTTAAGATTTCTTGTGGTAAAACAGTTTAACAGGAGATACTCTTTTCTAGTCCCTGGAAATGGCTCAATATTTTATCTGAGGCATCTCTTCCAAGGAATTACCTTTTGGGCATACCTATAATCTCAGCACTAAGGAGGATGAGGCAGGAGGGCTGCAAAGAGTTTGAGGCCAGGGCCGGGGATATAGCTCAGTGGTTCAGGTGCTGGTCTTGCAAGTGCAAGGACCTGGGTTTGATCCCCGGTAACCACATACCTATACTGGGCGTGGAGACTCATGCCCAGCAGCAATCAGTGCCACATACCACAGTGCTGGGCGTGGTGGCTCACGCCTGTAATCCCAGCACTTGGGAGGCACAGGCAGGAGGATTGCTGTGATGTGAGTTGGAGGCTGAGCTTAGGGCCAGCCTGAACCACAAAGTGAGACCCTGTCTCAAAATACCTAAAAAAAAAAGTTTGAGGCCAGTCTGCACTGCACAGTGAGTTCAGGGCCAGCCTGAACTACAAAGTGAAACCTAGTCTAAAAAAAAAATCCCACAAAAACCCGTGGGGATTACCTTTCGAAGCCAGCCAGGACAGGAGCTGCTGGCCCCACAGCTATTCCCCACGGGCTCTGTGGGACTAACGAAATCTTCCATTCTTCGGTCTGCCTCCATTGTTCCTCGAAAGCCTCCACTTGGATCTGGAGTTTCTGATTCCTGCTGACTGTCCTCCTCCTCGCCGCCACCGCTGCCTCCTCCTCCTGGACTGGAGCTCTGAACCCCTGGCAGACATACAACACAGCAGTGGAGGGACTCTCACTATGCAGCAAGAAAGATTCACCTCCCAACAGTCCAGAACAGCACAAAGTGGAATGGCAACAGTGCAAGTCTCACACTATCTCACACTAAGCTGTTGGTTTTTACATTAGTTATTTATCAGGATCTCATGACAGTAACTCACTTTCAAACTTATTTGTCCTACATTCACACAGATTATCAATATTTAATACAATACGAAACAATACTCTAAACCATGTCACCATGTTTCTTCTGCTTCGTGTGTGTGTGTGTGTGTGTGTGTGTGTCTGTGTGTGTGTGTGTGTAGCACTAGGGATGGAACACAAGGGCACCACACCATACCCCAACCCTTTTTAGTTTCCATTTTGAGGCAAAATGTTGCTAAATCACCCAGGCTGACCTCAAACTCTCAGTCTTCTTGCCTGACCCTCCTGATCAGCTCCAGTTACTGCATGGGTCCTACTCTGCATCTGTAACAGACACAGACTCCAGCATCCTCCACTGACATTTGTCTTATATAAAAAGTTCTTTGACATCTGAATCAAACACTTCCCCAAGCTGCCAGATAAAGTACTGGAAACTTGTACCTAGCAACAACCAAGTGATAAATTCTTCAACAATCATATAAGTATTAAATTCTTTCATGACTGGCTATATGCATTTTTAGAATACTATGACTATCTTTTTCCTATCATGCAGTAAATTCCAAACTCCTGTAATGAAGACCAGCTGGTATGTGGTCGGGAAATGAGAGTGAATGTTAGTTTTGGATCAAAGAAAAATACAAGAAAGTAAATTTGTCAAATCTAAACACCTGTATGGTATATTCTAAGATTATGTAGAAAGAACTATCTCTCATACCCTGTTAACATAGGCTTGAGGACACACTGCCACACTGTGATCTAGTGAAGTTGCCAAACTGTGAACATCAGAACAAGTTCTTAAAGCTTGCCTGTTTTGCTTTAAATGCCCTCCTCTGGTTTTGTCAACAGTCTCACTATGTAGTAATGGCTGACCTTGAATCACTGTGTGATTTACCCACCATGATCCTTCTTCCTTAATCTCTAGGGCTTTTTGTCTTTGAGACAGGGTCTCATTATGTAGTTCAGGCTGGCCTTGAACTCCTAGTAATCCTTTTGCCTCAGCCTCCAAAAGCCTGGGATTACAGGTTTATGCCACACTCCTAATGTAAATGGCTTCAAGAATTATGTTTCAGGGGCCCAGGGATTTAGCTCAGTGGTTCCGGCGCCCTGTCTTGCAAGCGCAAGGACCCGGGTTCGATCCCCGGTAACCACATAACAATACTGGGTGTGGAGACTCACCCCAGCAGCAACCAGTACCACATACCACAGTGCTGGGCATGCTGGCTCAGGCCTGTCATCCCAGCACTCAGAGGCAGAGGCAGGAGGATTGCTGTGAGTTCCAGGCTCAACTGGGCTACACAGTGAGCCCAGGGCCAGCCTGAACCACAAAGTAAGAGCCTATCTCAAAAGCAACAACCACCATACAAACCTCTCTTTCTCTACTTTTCTTTCTCCTGCTCCTTTTGGAGTGGCTATTTCTGGGGCATGATGCAGACCTGTTATTTGGGGACTTCTCTCCTCTCCTGTTACCAGAAGCCTACGTCTTCTATTTTCTTACTTCATTCTTTGCTTTATTAAAAAAGAGTACACAGGAAGTATGTTTTTAAAAATTTTACAGTGATTGTGCTAGATATTTGTAAGTCATTTCAGTCTCAAGACTTACGACCTTTAGGGCTGGGGAGTTAGCTCAGTGGTTCCGGCGCTTGTCTTACAAGCGCGAGGACCCAGGTTCGATCCCCGGTAACCACATACCATATTGGGTGTGGAGACTCACACCCAGCAGCAACCAGTACCACATACCACAGTGCCGGGCGTGGTGGCTCACGCCTGTCATCCCAGCACTCGGGAGGCAGAGGCAGGAGGATTGCTGTGATGTGAGTTTGAGGCTGAGCTCAGGGCCAGCCTGAACTACAAAGTGAGACCCTGTCTCAAAAAACCTAAAAAAAAACCAACCCCAAAATAAAAACAAAAATTCCTTCCCTTACTTCATTTAATCATTATTACAGAAATTAATATGCTTTAAGATGCTGAGTAGTACTTTACTCAAGGAAACAAAAAAGATATAACAGGTATTTGTATGTATATATTAATGTTTTAACAATCACAAACCAGATTTGTAACTGTTTACTTTTGGAGAACTAATGTGCTTTTATTCTAGGTGTTTATCTATTTGGTCCCACAACATATCACAGTAAGTGAGTCTGCTAGAGTCTACGGGGACTCTAGCAGGTGGAAAACTAGAAAGAAACAGATTTGATTTTTTGACATGGTCCCAAATAACAGAGAATCCTGAAGAAAGTGGTCAAGGGAAAACTATCAGAGAACTTTGGGCTAATTTTCCTATGTTGAAAGTTTAGCTAGCTTTTATTTTTGAGGACCTATCCTGAAGGACTATTTCTTTAGACTGGAATACCCCTGGGAATACCAGGAAGTAAAGGGCAGACAGAACCCACGGCCCCTCAGACTGTAAGGAAAGGAATAATACATAAATTACATTACAGTGTGGGGTAAGCTGTTTAATTACTTCCATATGCATGAAAGCAAAGAAGATGTACTCTCCCTCTGACCACAATGTAAGCCATGACTTACTGTGAAACTTACCAAAATAGGATCCTCCCTCTTAATCACTATATTCTGTATTTCCCAAAGAAATTTTCTATTTTGCTTTGAGTTTTAGAGACTGCATGGAATCTAACCCAGAGATCCACAATTCAGAAACCATTGGTACCTGAAACATTGCTACATACCAGTTCCAATGGAGAGGCCGCTACTATTAGAACGGATGGTCTTAGAATTCAACACTTTCTCTGAGGAAAAATAGTGAATAGGTAAACAGTGAATACAGACATCATCAGGAAAGTGAGGGGAGATAAGGACAAGGACATAATATAGGAGATAATCCCTGACTCCATATAACATTATAATTACTGTTGAAACATTAATCTTACAAACCAAACACAACCAGCTATCTAAAGCGGCGATTCTCCACCTTTGCCGATATGTCATTTGGATCACTTGGGAAGCTTTACACAGTGACTATACCTAGGTCTCATCTCAAAGACTGGTTTAAATGGTCAGGGATAAGGTTGGGAATAGGACTGGTAGAGACCCCAGCATATTCTGATGTGCAACCAGATCTAATGAATCTGCAAGTCCCTTTCACAGACTTAAAACTTAGTTCAAAGTACTAGTTATGCAAAAAGCATTCACGACAAAGTTTATTTTTAAAATAAACTAAAAAATTCTGTTACTAAATGTTTTCAACAAAGTATGAACACAGTAAAAAATGAATTAGTGAGTAGGCAGGCTGAAGTCACAAATTCTATTGGGGTGGCACATAATCCACAGTTACATTTAAAAAAGGCCACAAGACTAAGAGATAAATGACAAAGCTTGGGAATGATAATGTTCTATTCCTACTCTAGGCATGGTACCCCTAAGCATTACAAGACTTGGAGTAGTTGCCTCTTTTTTTCAGTACCCTTCAGTTCTAGAATGTGACTATCAGTCCATCAGAACTCTGGTGTGGGCAAATCCTGTCAAAGTTACCCCAACCCCACATACGTGAACCCCTTACCAACAATGAGAATGGTGTGCCAGCCACGGCAAGAGAGATCTGGGACATGATGCAGGGATCCAAAAATAGGCCGAGGCCATGAGGTACAGATATCAGAGCCATGTGGTCTCTCAGTGGGGGTCATTGCCAGGCGGCCATTACCACCATTGCCCCAGGCAAATATGTGATTATCTAGGAAAAAGAGTTAAACAGCAGATCACAGAAGACTGTCTTCCCAACTCTTTAAGTTCCCCATCATGAAGCTCTAGAGCTAGACAGATGTCCCATTATGTACTAAATTAGGAAAAGCTATTTGCTTCCCCAAATAAAGCCTAAATTCCTTCTGATCCAACTGATGTTAAAATGATCAGTTCCGTGTACTGCAATTCTTTGATTTACTCATCCAGCAACTTTCCAATGGTCATTTATTCAGATATTTATAGAGCATCTATGTCATGCCAGGCATTGTTCAAGGTGACTGAGTAATAAACAGAACAAAGTTCTGGCTTCTGTATAACAATCATTCTGTAGGGGAGACTGATAATACATAAATATCTACTATTTCAGGTAGTATCACGTGCTGTGAAGAAAGATAAACAGTGACAAAAACAAGCAAAGTAAATAGCAGTGGGATGGAGTTTTATTATTTTTCAGGGGTCAGGGAAGTACTTTAACTTGGAACAGAGATCTGACTGAAGTGAGGGAAAGGGAGAGGGAACAGCAAGCTCAAGGTTGCGCAGGTAATGCTAATAGAACAAACAGGAAGTAAGGAGGCCCCTGAGGACAGAGACAGTAGGGAGGGGGCAGTGGTTATACAAGAGATGAGATAGCTGGAGCCTTGATCATATGAGGCCAACCAGGTCACTGTGAAGACTTTGGTTTTTCCTGACTGGTGTAGAAAATCACTCTATGTTCTGAGCAGGAAGGACTTAAAAGGATCCCTGAGCCAACTGCATGGGAGCAAGGGTGGAAGCAGGGAGACCAGCTGTAGCAGTGATGTTAGCCAGAAGCTGGTTATATTCTGAAGATGGTCCATGAAATACGCTGATAGATGAATGCAGGGTGTAGGATGGGCCTACTATTTACTGAGATAAGAAGGCTGCAGAGGAATGGATCTAAGCAGAATATAATAGATTTGTCTGAAATGAAAATTCAGAATTTTGATTCTTCTCCAAAGAAGGTCATTTTCTTTTTTAAATGAAAAAGGGTGCTATTAATAATTATGCTGAGACAACAGGTAACTGTGAATACTCCCACACGGTAACCAGGCTCTATATCCATTCTATCTTTACACATGCGGGCTGAGGGGCTACTGAGAAGATGGAGTGATCATACAAGTACAGGGGGTACTTAAGGAAATGAATCCCCTCACTTTAGAGGCAGGACTGAGGCTGGAAGAAGTTGGTGGTTCAATCACTGCACCTGTGTTATTATTCATTCTTTCCAGCCATGTTTACTGAAACCAACATGGTGCTGGGGAAGATACCCATAGAATTTCGTAATTCTGGAAACATTTCATCAAAAAGTTGAAATTAAAGGAGGAGAAATTTTGAAAAGCTAATGTAACCTAATATGCATAATGATTAACCACCAATATAATATAAACATTTTTTTTTTTGAGACAGGGTCTCGCTTTGTGGTTCAGGCTGGCCCTGAGCTCAGCCTCCAACTCACATCACAGCAATCCTCCCGCCTCTGCCTCCCGAGTGCTGGGATTACAGGCGTGAGCCACCACGCCCAGCACTGTGGTATGTGGTACTGGTTGCTGCTGGGCATGAGTCTCCACACCCAGTATGTGGTATGTGGTTACTGGGGATTGAACCCGGGTCCTTGCGCTTGCAACACAGGCGCCGGAACCATTGAGCTAACTCCCCGGTCCCAAGATAATATAAATTTAAATAAGTGAAAACATGATCCAGCTATACTAAGAGTCTATCTCTTTCCCAATTAAGAACTACAACATAGCATCTATCCAGAAAGCCTGAAATAACATGAACAGACTCACCATCAGTGGCAGCAATGGTGAACTCATCGCCACAGGAGACCCTGATCACTTGCTTCCCACCAAGGGGTCCACCCAGTAGGTTGATTCCCAGGCGCTTCTTATAATTTCCAACACCCAGCTGCCCACACTTATTGCAGCCAAATGTCAGCAGCCGGCCTCGCTCTAAGAGAAAAGCAAGAACAAAACAATCAAGCACAAACGGGCCATGGCAGAACTCCACGCGCCAGCTTCTACTTGCTAGAACATACAAATGTGAAGCTAGCCACATGATCCTGGGCCTGCGGTATCCAGGCACTGTGACCAGGGAGAACCAATAAGCAACTTAATAGAGTATTTTCTCTCTAGTACTGCAATTTTTAATGTGGAAAATGGGTAGTACCTAACTTTGAATACTTATAGATGGCACTAATTGAGACAACAGAAATTGGACATTACAGGTGTGGTGTTCTCATTAAGGAATATATTTATCATGGATTTATACTGACAAGCAACAACTGTGCACTTGAATGCCTAATTAGTTAAAGAGTTAATACTGCTAGGGAGAAATCAGGGAGACGCATATATTGTGAACAAAAGCTAGTATTTGATGGAATATAAGAAACTGACCTTCTCAGATACGTTAAACAGTTGAAAATCAACCTACCGTCAATAGCAGCTGTGTGAGTCTTGCCTGGGGCAATGGTACGGATTTTATAGAAGGACAACTGTTTGGCCAAGGTAAAGGAGGTTGTGTAGGGAACTTCATGGTATGCCTGAAACAAGAGAAATGCAGGCAGTCTTATAAAGTAAAAAATGAAGGGATAATCAGGAAAAGGGTCATGATGTCTTTAAAAGAAATCGTGTTATAACAGGAGGGTTCTGAGTAGTTTCTTAAAGAGCATACAAGAAGAAAAAGTCGATATGTAATCAGAGAATCTAGTATATAAGGCAGGACTTTGAAAAAATTTTGTATGTACTAGGAACATACATGACACATGAACTCTCCATTGCAGAGGTAAAGCAGTAAAATCCCAGAGTCTCTTCTGCCTTCGGAGCACTTACTGTCAACTAGTTTGACCAACAGTGTAGCATTTCACAACTTCTTTAAACCCACATTCCACTTGAATTAGTATTAAAAAAAACCCCAAACCTCCATATAGTTTAAGATTTCCCAACAAATCCAATGTTTTAAGAAACCATAAAATCAAGTAGTTGTTATGTTGAATATTTATTTCAAACTACACACTCTCCAGATTTGCCCCATGTTTGTACTCTTCCAAGAATCACTCCTTCCCAGCTGATTTTAACTGTTAGGTGGGCATGGTGGTACAGACATGTAATCCCAGCACTGTGGGAGGCTGAGGTGGGAGGACTGTAAAGTTTGAAGTCCAGTCCAGGCAATTTAGTAACTTAGTGAGACCTTGTCTCAAACTGAAAAATAAAAAGACAGCTGAGTATGTAGCTCAGCGCGAATGCATTTGGTTCCTTACTCAATATAAGAAGAAAAAACCAAAAAACAAAAACCTTACATTTTTTATCATTAGGAAACTTCTGTCCCTTACCTTGATTTGTTATAATGACACAAGGAGGAAAGTAAGATTTATTATCAGTGGCAAATCTCCTTATATCCTTGAAGGGGCAGAAAGTGGTAATCACATTTAATAGGTCCTCAGGGGATCAGTGAATCTAAAAAACTCCCCAAGGAGGTGAATCATGGAAATGTTTCTTTTTCATGGTTTCTATCTTTTTCATGTTTCCCTTTCAAAAATAAAGTAAAACCTGAATTCTACAATTTTATTGTTTATATATAGTTTTATTTATTTACTGTGGTATGAGAAAATGCAATTCAGGGCCTTTGCATTGAGGTAT
>PVIR01044307.1:0-11287 GCA_004026965.1 Petromus typicus
TACCAGTATAAGACACAACTTAATTCTCATTTTTTCCCATAGCCCCACCCACCCTACCACCCCCCCATATATATAAAATTTGTTTCCTTACTTTTTTGTTACAATCTCAACATTGTCCCCTTTCACCTTATTTTACATTGAGCATTTTCTATTTCACAATATATAACATACAATGCTAGGACTCATTTACATCTTCAAACTATTCAATATTTTGCCCCAAAATGATGAAATTGGTTCCAAAAGACAGAAAGACAGAAGTAGTCCAGATTCACTGACAAAGCAGAGACATGAGAAGAGTGACAACCAGATCCTGACCCTAAACAGCTTTAGTTTCACCTTCGCCACTTGACAGGACAGCAGGTACTTCTGGTAGACATTATTTAGCAGGCAACATTTTTTTCCTCTTACGCAGGACAACATATTTTGTGCTGTAGATCCATAATTCATAGAATTAGAAATTCTGAGGCTGGGACTCAGAGCTTTGTGTTTAATCCCCAGTGTGATTTTGATGCACATTTAAATTTGAGCAGCACTAAGATGAAACATATGGAACAAAGGGCAAAGGTGATAAAATATGTGATGTATAAAGGAGGGGCTTGTGTGACCACTGAATGATGCATAAAAGTTATTTTGAGAAAGCGAGCTCTCACCATTATTAAACCTGCAATATAGTAATGCAATAATCTTTAGCTAGAGAAGTTAGAATGTTGCTGTGAAGTTAGGAGACGTGTAGTAACACACACAAGAAGTATTCAAGCTCACATTAGCATGTAGAGAGCAAGAAGGGAAAGAAGTCAGTAGATCCAGCCAGTGTTTTATTGGCCTCAGTGCTCAAATGCAAGACAAATTTCCAAAGTTGTAGAATCAAACACATTTGGCCTCTGACGAGATATGGAAGTGAGTGAGGACAAAGAAAGATTTACTCGAGTGTATTTGAGAAATTCAGATGGAGATCATGCCAAGATAGAGATAGAGATGTTAGAAAGAACCATCGATTTGAGAAAGAGATGTATGATTATTTCTGAACATATACATTTCTACCTAAGCATGATACACTCAAGTTGAAATTGACAACATGTATCTGGAAATGTATATCTATCTTGTGATAAAGGGATTTTGAGCTATATTATTCCTCTGCTTTGTATCATTCCCCAGCCATGTAAATTTTACCCTGACTCACTAGTGGGTCAGCAAGCTTTTTGTTTGGTTGGTTTCTAACTATATGCTATTGATCAAAATGGTAGAGATAAAGGTTCTGGTATAGAGTCTGTTAGTGCCCCAATAGCTTGTTCAGTTCTAACTTTAAGCTTTTCTAAGCTCTTTTCTAGTGAACCTATTAACATGGTTGGCATCTCTTTACTCGGTTAAGTGTGCATCTGAAATGACTAGATGGTGGGCTTAGCTTTCTGTTGGTTTCAGATGCCAAGAAATCAGGAGTCAAAGGGTATTTAGCTTGCACAGCTTCATGGAGCTCTCTCTAGCCGTTTCTAACTTCTAACTCACCAACTGTGAACTGCTTTCTTGTAGTGCCTGAATGGTCCTTTGAATTTATTCTCTGACAACTACTATGGAGAAAAGGTTTTTCACTGTTATTGTATCATTCTTTTATTACAATAAATAATAGGTCAGTTGTTCCACAGAGGCAAAGAGAAATGTTATGCAATAAAAAGTTACTTTTGAACTTTAATACTTCAAACCCTTAGCAAATTTATAGTTTCCAAGGCAATTATTCTAGAAATTGAGTTAGTTGTTATTAATACCTTGTGACTACTATTGTCCTTTGCCTAAGCTTCCTTTGATTTTCATTATGAATCTTAATACACAACTAGAAAAATGACAGGCACATTCAGTGTACTATTTTTGGAGGGTGAATACTCTTATACTCTTCCCCCTGTAACATCCTGCCTCAGACATGCTACAGGCCCCCAAACAGTGGAGCAACCATGTGCACATTGAAATCTCTGAGACTGTAGACCTAAATCCACCTTTCCTTCTTTTATATTCATCATCTCAGATATTTTACCACAGTGGCAGATGGATAACACACAATTATGAATTGGCTCCTCTTACTGTATCCTTATCCCTGAAGAAATGTTAAGAAAAGCCAGATAAATTCTCTGATAGAAGTGACTAGTTGTTCCATAAGAGAAGAAGGGACAGAGCAAAATGGATTTTATCCACTTTTACACCACAGAGAAGCAGCTATCCCTTTCCCTTCTAGGGAAAACCCTATGCTTCTTAGAGACAAAGCAGACCATTATGGATTCTTCATCTAAGACATCAGCTTCTCTAGCAGCCAGATCACTTCATGGCCTTCAAAGCTGTATCTGGCTTTCATGGACTAGAAATGGCTTCCTCTGACTTACTTACAGAATTATGCGCAATCACAGTTGTTCTGTTTCAGAATCAACTTGATAATCAGGGATCCATGTTTCCTACTCCTTCAAATCAAATTCCTGAAACATCTGTAGGTTGATGAAACTCAGGTTCTCCTGAGTTGTGCAAAGCTTAGTTCTGCAGCGTAGTCCAAGTTTTGAATTCTGGGCCCTTTCAAGATGGTGGAAATAAGGTTTAAATATCCTTTACAAAACAACCATTACCTAGATAATTCCTAATAGATCTAGTCTTAGAGTGCATAGAAATTGTATTACTTTTTATGAGAAATAAAGGTACATATGCTCTGTTTTTATTAAATGCTTTTCTATATCTCAGTAGGCTGGCTCTGTCGATAAGAGAAATTCAAGGAAGATCTGTCTCCTCATGCATTAGTTTTCTGCATATTCTGTTATAGTTTATTACACGCTGGTGGCTGAAAACAAATGACATTCAATCTTTTGTGGCTCTGGAGGACATAATTGTAAATCACTGGGTTCGCATTGAGAGCTGGCAGGGACAACTCCTCCAGAAGCTCTAGAAGAGCCTCTTTTTTCTGCAGCTTCCAGCGTCTGGTGACTTTCAGAACTCCTTGGCCTGTGGCCTTGTACATATGATCTATCTCCAGCTTCCCAGTATCTTTACTTCTCTGTGAACATAAAATCTCCTCTGTCTCTATGTTAGACAGACACATGCAGTCATACTTATGGCTCAGCCAAATGATCCAGGGAAGTTGTCCATGTGAGGCTTTTTCACTGGACTGAATTTGCAAAGATCCCTGTCACCGCCTGCCCATAGAGTAACATGCTTGGGTCTCAGTGGTTACCTATTTCATTTTATAGCCTACTATATTTTAACCTCACAAGGGAAAATGATACTTTTTGTATTGATATTTTAACTCTCCTATTGGTTATCATCACCAAAATATCTTCAGAACCAGAGTTAAAAATTACATGCACAAAACTATCTCCTCTGCATTGGATAGTGCCCTCCAAAGTTATCACCCCACCTCTACCCTTATATTCCCACCAATGTATTCTCAACAAAGTACATGATATTTAACAATATGAGGTTAGTGAGAAATTATTTTTCTCAGCAAATATTCTTGCAGGGGCTCTACACAATATCAAGCTTACCACTCTGGAGTTATCTTTGGTTACTTTTAGTCTCTTACCCTGTACATTCCAATGTGCTGTTCTTGCATTGTGCCCAAACTGACAGCTCCTTGGTAGTCTAGGCCAAAATGGTCATAGTGCTCATGCAGATTTAAAGTGATATAGGAGTAGATTATACTCCACCACTAACACACTTACATTGTCAATGGGCATGTGGCATAAAGGCTGCAGTCACTTTAAGATGTTAAATTTGTCCACTGTTTTTTTTTTCTCAAATTGCATATGTGATGTACAGACAGAAATATTGCCATTGCCTCAAAATACTTAATATGCAACTTATCAAATCAGAATCTATACAGTGCCGAGACCTGCAGTCGATACACATCCTTGTTAGAGCATGGAACGCACTATTGTAGTCAATTTCATCACACGGTTCTCCAGTGCACAAAGATCCTGCTTAACTTCCCAATTTGTCTCCAAGAATCTCTTTAAAATACAGTGATGCTCTTTTACTGATTAGGAAAATGAGGCATGAAAATTTAAACAACTCGATGAAAGTGGAAATGCAACCTACTGCTGATGCATAGGTTTTTTTTTGTTTTTTTTTTTAATCTTTCCTACACTGTTTTATCTTTCCTGTAATGTTTTTCCTACAGTACAGATTTCCAACATTTTTTAACTGAACTGTGAGACAAGTCCTTTTGTTTTTTCTTGATGTGATGTCTGCTTGCAGATATGAATGAGAAACATAGTCTCCAGTTTTCTACTTTAAGGTCTAATATGAGAGAAATGAGAGAAATGAAGAGGAATAATTATAGAGACCCAGGGTGTGGATGCCAGTAACACTGTCCTTTGGAGAATTTGGCAATACTCTCAAAACCAGTGGTGTTAATAAAGAACTCAATTTTCCAATGCTATCCCAACTGCCACTTATATCAAGAGGATAAATCCTTCTTTGTACTTGAATATGAACTCTGCTGCAGCCAACTACAATGAGTACATTTTTTTTATAAAATCACTGAGCGCCTTATAGGATTGTTAATTATAAACGTTTTCTATTTTAAATAAAAGGGAAGAAAGCAGTTTTGCTTTGTTCCTCACATTTTCAAGTATGTGAGCATAACCAGACCTCCTTAGCTCCTCGGGTGTCCCTCTTAATAAAATTACAGGATTTAGTGCTTGAGTCTCCTCCCAAGCCCACTTTAACACACTTACATGTCATTGTTTCCCATGAGGGGTCGTGAGCAATGTCTTTGTTCTGCTAAACTTTCTTCTATTCTTAAAAAAGGAGGTAGGTAAGCAAAAGCACTCCTTCCACAGAAGACAAAGCCAAGTACCCCAGTTATATTTTCATGATGTAGGTCACTCTTTGAGTAGGATATAATTTAGATGAAAAGCATTCCTATTAATTCCCAGGTAGACAAATTTGCTAAATCAAAAGCTCTGTCTATTCTCTTTTTAATTTAAAAAAATCTTTTGGCACACAACCAGAATGCTATCATTACAAGACCTTCTGAAGCTTAAGGATAAAAGATCTAGAAAAGTGCATGTTTAGTTGACTAGTTCATTGTTGGAAATAAAATGTTGATAGGAGATCTTAGCTGGCTTGCAATGCACACAACTTCTCATTTGCACACGGCTATTTGTATTTCCTCACTTCCCAGCAGACTCTGAGGGCTTTCCTAGTGGAAAGCAGGTCCTTTTTTTTTTTTTTTTTTTTTTCTAAATCACAGCATCCATGTGCTTTGCACAGCAGGAGGTAAATGGGAAAGTTTTGATAAATGTTGCATAAATGGGTAAGTAAGGGAATGAACTGACACAATGAGCATGATGGCTTCCGACCTAACTGTACCATACGCCAGGCTTTGCTTGTTGCTCCTGCTGTTGCTGGGAAGGAAGGCCATGCAGGGGAGGCTGAAGCATGACAGGCAGGCAGCTGCTGCCTGGCTCTGTGTCTGAGGGGCTCGTGGCAGTTCCTCTGCCACCTCTGTCGGCTCTCATTACATGCGGGACCAGGTCTCCGCCGTTCCAGGCCTCTGCACACAGCCTCTGGAGGGCTGTCAGCTTTCTCATCTCTGCCAGACGAGTTGACAGTGCTGCACATGAAACACGGGCCTCTCCACCTTTAAGGCTTTTCTTTTTCAATAGACAAAAGTCACCATATATATATTTTGTTTTAAAAAAGTATGCAAGGTTTTTGTTGCTGTTATTGTTTTATGGTTATTTCTCTGCAGGATTCAAATTACCCAAAGGCAGATATTTCCTAAGGCTAATAATGAAAATACCAAGGTGCTATTCTTTTGTGATTTTCTATTTTTGAGTGTTAAAACATTAATCTACTTTAGTTCTTTTTTATTTGTTTGTTTATGGGTCCTTCCTGTCTTTCAATGTCCTTTTCAAGTTTTTATTTTATTTTATTTTATTCCTGACAAAGCTTCTTGAATCAATGCCTGTAACTGAGTTGATGTTTGTAGATTTTGGAAACATTTCTCTCACATCCTTATATCATAAGAAGTCCATCTTGGCTGGCTACCAGTTTCCTATGCATGTAGCTTTCTGATTTTCATCTAGGTTTCCTGCAAGCACAATGCCATTCTGTGGCGCAGCACCCCAGGCTTTGGATGTGCTTTTGTCCCTGTCTCATACATTGTGGCCCCGACTCCCCCTTGGCTTTGTGCCCTCGTAAACTGGCTGTGCTACCTGTCTATCAGAAAGGCCAACATTGCATTGCACCTTCTCATAGCAGAATATCCTGCAGCCAGTGTTGCAGTTAGCAAATTTTGGCCTGTGAATAGTTTTTCATCATGGAAAGATGTAACTTCTTTTTATTTCCTTCCTTTGCTTCTTCCTCTTTCATCTTTACTATCTTTAAAATGATTTACATATGTCCAAAATTCCACTTGCACCTATGTAGATGCCGTTTGTTGGATATTACTCTATCTGCCTACTTGAAGCTACATGCTTTCCCCTCCTTTTTTTTTTTTTTTTTCTGGGCATGTCCCTCAAAGGACAAGCAGAGCTGCTTCAGATTTGAGGGCAGAAGTACCATTAGAGGGCTGTTTTAGTTTCCCAAAACAGGAAAAGGTTTGTGACTTCCACTCAAGGTAAGGGCTACTTTGGCCCAATTTACATGGGGAAATTGGAACATATGGGTTGGAATATAAGAAAAGTTAGTCCTTCCTAATCAATCCACTGCATAAGAATCAGGTAAATTTTCTGAGGGCCTATCACTCTAAATTGGTTCATATGTAACTACTACATTAGGCACTGGAATCCTGTCTGATACATCTGATTTCCAATATATGTATAATAAAAAACCTTTTTTGAATTCAGGAAGCAACTATTTTTTATGTCCACTTATTAGATATTTCCTACAGGAAAATATGTAATTAAGTGCTGGGGAGAGAGTAGAAAAGACACATGGAGACAGAGCCAGAGATAGACACAGAGGGGGAAGATGTGACCATTTCAAATGTGGGAGTTACTCTCTCAATGCAAACAATACTTGAATATTATAATTTTGAAACAGCCATAGTGTTTTATTTACTTTTCTCTTTTATGAGACAAAAACACCTGATGCCCAAAATTAAGAGAGGAAAAGTTCCTTTGGCTCAGTTTGTAGAGATTTCAGTCAGTAGTTGACTGGATCCAAAGCAGAGTGATATGGCAGGCAGGCATTGCAGAGGAAAAACTGTTCATAGTGGGCAGAAGGTAGCAAAGCAAGCAAGGAGCAAGACCAGCCTTTTTCTGTCCCTTGTATTGTATCCAGGCTACTGAGATTAAGGTGGTATCAAACTGATTTAGTAATCACCAACCCTTAATCCTAGTATTGCCTCATCAGTCAATCACACCCTTTAAATCCAGCCACTTCTAAAAAAAGTCCTATCTATTACATCCTCATAGGATTTGGGGAGAAATCTAGACATAAGACATAACACATAGATTTCCAATGATAAGAATGTCTTCATTTCATTACTCTGTGTGAGGTGAATTACTTTTTTTTACAAAAGCATTTTAAACTCTAAGAGTTTTTGACACTCTTTGTTCACCGATGTTTCTAGTCACAAGACTGTCTTCTCTCTCTTTCTCTTTCTCAAATGTGAATGTATTGGGATGAATGTATGAATTTCTGATACAGTAGAGATTTTGTGGGAGATACTTTCTGACACATATATGTCAGTTTGAAGACCTAGCTGTGGTTTGGCACCCTGTCCTAGATTCTGTGAAAAGTTACTCTGCAGAGTTATAAATTCTTCCATAACAACTGGGATAGAAAGCACAGGTTGGGAAAAGAAAATTCATTCATATTTCTTGTATCACTGAACATTTTCCCCAGTTAAAAAAAATCTACAAAAAGAGATGAAAACATGTTACTGACTTGTACCAGAAAAGATACCCTTTTCCTTACACTGAAACGCTTCCCAACCTTGCTGCTTAGAAAGTGAGGGCTATTGTGTTGAACAACAAAACCAACTCAGAGGATGCAAAGACTTCCTGAAAAGGGTTCACAGTATCTCTTTTAAAAATGTCAGTGATCTTTCTGGGCTGAGAACATTTCTCTCAGGATGATAATAAAAGTATCTGTGGCTGCCTGTACATTCATAACGACAGTAGTGTCTTGTTTCCACCCTTTTGCCAAAAGCAAGACAAAATGCTTTCAAACAGGACTGTACTTATCCAGTGCTAGAGTCACAGCCGAAAGTGCCTGACTGTTGATTATTCTGAACTTAGCTTCAGAGGGCTTTAAAATCCTGATATTCATCAATCCGGCTTAGTCCAAGGTATAGATGCCTGCTGGTAAATCTGTCAGTTGCCAGCAGATTGGCTCCATTTTCGAAGCTCTATTCACTAACAATAGACTCCTGTTGAGGGGTAACTATTCTAAGTTACCGAATAAAAACTCAGACTTGCTCCAGTCATTTATTGACTATTTTCAGCTGGCAAGTCTTGGAAAAACTCTAACCAGAAGTTTGTATGTACTGTATTTTGTTATTGCACTCTATTCAGCAGTGATTATAATTATGTAGTGATTGAAATGAAATGGTTCCATTTGGGACTGTTTTTTTTTTTTTCATGAGAATCGGTAATAACTTATGTACTAACTGTAATGTATGTTTCTGAAATAGGTGACTATGATGTTGAAAGTGTTTTCAAAGGCTTTCCACCCTTATCTCATCTCCTGTTAAATGCTGTGTCTTCAATCCCTGCTATGGAAATCATTCTTTTGGACTTTGATATCACTGTTTGCAATGTAGTGGTTTAGTTATCTCTTGCTGTGCTACAATGCACTCTGACATCTAGGTCTCTATTTATTGTGTCCCTTATTCCTTGATAGGCTGGTGTTGGCTAAAAGGTGCTTCTCCTCAGTGTGGTGATGCTGAGTTCCCTCTTCCATTCAGGTGCAAACTTATTGGTACCAGAATATCTCTAGTAGTCCTTTACTTGCAAATGTGTCTTCCATCTGGTTTCTTGGGAGTGAGAAACATAGCTCAAGTCTTTCTGCTTTATGGTGGCCATCCCTTTACTAGTGTAAGATCCAGTGTACAAAGGCTTATCGTACCTTCCTTTGCATCATGTTCATTACATGGCCGAGCATCATATGGATCCTTCATGGACATTGAGGGTCATGGTCCATTAGAAGACAATACTGTGAGGGTCTGTCATTTCAGGTTAAAATATTAAGTGCAAAAGACAGTAATAAGCTCGTTTATTTGAAGGTATACATAGAGTGTGAACAATGATTTTCTTGTGTTAGTTCTTAAAATTCCACAGAATGGGAAGAACATTTAATTAATATTTATTAATTAAATTTAATTCTTAATTAATTAATTAATTAAAAACATTTTAAATAGATGCAACAGTGCAATTAGTAATGTACATTTATAACTAAGTCTTCAAATGACCAAAACAATGTAGATGAAAAATGCCATAATTGTAAATGGAACTCAACTAATATCATTGTAAAGACAGTTTTGCCTGTATAATTCAACATTAACTCCTCTGACTGTAGTTCCCAGACCAAATTAGTGAAATATCTTCCTATTCTATCTAATGGGTCCTTTGATACATGTTACTATTTGTATTCTGCCTCTTGAACTTTTCATAAGGTGTTATTAATATTGCTGAAATCATGAACTCCAGTCATGTTTGTCATAACAATATGTTTCTGACTCAAGTGTATTTGGATATTAACTCAAGTGTTAGGAAGACTATAATGTTAATTTTCTCCAAATAGTTCTCACCAGTAATTCAGATGTTCAATACATATTTTGGATGTGCCTATTATGTGTGTTCAGGCACAGTCTTGGTGAAAAATGAAACAAAAACAAAAACAAATCAGATCTTTGACTAGCTTATCTTCCAGTAGAGAAATCAGAGATTAGCAAGAGAAGAACTCAGGAGAAAGAAAAAAAAAAAAACAGTGGACAGAATTAGGAAAAAGATAGCAACTGCAGCTGAGCAGGGCTGTTCTAGGAAAGTAATACAAGATATAGACTTACCAGAAATAAAGGAAACTAGGCAGACTGGCATTGCAGGAGGAGCTGTGCTGCAGGGGAGACCGAGGCCAAACTTCAGGGGTAGGGGCTGTCCCTAAAGGATTAGGGGAATTACAAGTGGCTTGTGCAACTGAAGCAAAGCGAGTGACAAGAGATTTAGGGGAGAAGAAGTCAGGGAAGCAAAAGGAACTAGATCATTAAACTATGCAAATTCATTGGAGAAGCATAAAACTGCTTTAGTTGAGATTGGAAGTCATCCTTTGCTCTAGAGTGGGGCCATCCAAGCTACTCTTCAATTCTAGGAAAGGCCTGCCAACCCTGAGGGATACTTATTTAAAAATTCTGATTCTTACCCAAGTCTGGAGAGTGAGAAGCTTTGGACAGAATTGTTTAATCTGCATTTCAAATTGCTCCCAGCTGCCTCCTCTGTCCACTACATTTTGAGGAGTAAGTGCTGCCTGACCCATTAGCACATTCAGCTTCTGAAGAACAGATAATCAACCCCCATTTTACCATCTGTGTAATGCTAAATGAGGCCAATCCTAGTAGGTTAATGAAGGTATCAGAGACTGTGTGCTTCTGCAGACTGGTGTTGATCTAGCACCCTCCACATGCCCCATAGAAAGCCCGGAGAAAGGTCTCCAAACTCAGCAAGGTACCATGAGGGAAACAAGCAGCAGTGTACTATTAGCCTTCTGAATCAAATGAGTGAGAGATTTTGCAATTTGTACATGGAAAACCCCTGCTGGAGTTTGAGTCCAAAACTCTTGAAACTGAAAACGATAGCTCTGGTTTGTGCTGATGAGGAAGAATTACCAATTACACAGATAAGCACAGGCCATACTAACTCCATTTTCCTTTCTGAAATCATTACTGAGCAAGGGCATCGCAGCGTGCATCTGAGGAGCATCGTGGCTCTGAGTCCCTGCCTTCCCCAGAAGCTCCTTTATCTGGGATGATTTTAAGATGGATAAATTCCAGCTGTGGACCAAAATGTGGCAGCAGAATGCATACTTATCTAATTTGTTTATTAAAGAAACAACAGATTGTTACTTAACAGATTAATTTTGATGTGATTTAAGAGGAGCCTCTGTTTTCTTTTTAAATTCAAATCTTTATTTGTGCATTATAAATACACATCATCATTGCATTGAACATTGAGAGTTCGTACCAGAATATGACATGACTTAAGAGAAATAAGAAAATGTAGTTTGGAAGTGAAACAGAAGTCATTACTGGTTCTGAACTCTAGAACTATAAATTCAAGTTCAATACCATCTATTTTTTTTTTTTTTTTTTTTT
>PVIR01044308.1:0-11275 GCA_004026965.1 Petromus typicus
CAATACTGGGTGTGGAGACCCACACCCAGCAGCAACCAGTACCACATACCACCGTGCCGGGCGTGGTGGCTCACGCCTGTAATCCCAGCACTCGGGAGGCAGAGGCAGGAGGATTGTGATGTGAGTTTGAGGCTGAGCTCAGGGCCAGCCTGAACCACAAAGCGAGACCCTGTCTCCAAAAACCTAAAAAAAAAAAAAACTTCCTTGTAGGTATTACATTAAAAAAAATTGACCCACAACTATGTTTGCTGTGATCCTATAAATCATATTGTTTGCTGAGTATGTTATGTAGTGCTATATGATAATATCTAAACACTCTGCAAAGTCTTCTATGATTTTGTTTTTCTGTTTGTGTGAGACAGGGTTTCACTGTGTTGTTTAGGCTGGCCTTGAACTCACTATGGAACCCAGGCTAGCCTTGACCTTGAAGTGATCCTACTGCCTCAGCCTTCTGAGTGATGGAATTATAGGTGCGTACCACCACACCCACTAGGCAATTCTCTGTAAATTCAGTCTATTTCTAAGCAAGTTTCTGTTAAGAAGTGCACAGGCAGATGAGCAGGCTTATGCATACCAACTGACTTCAATTTTTATAGTCACTACATTTTTAGGGTTTAGAAGAAGGTCCTCAAGAATTTTAATAATTACTATCTTTCTCATGATTATTATAATAACTATTTATGGAGTATGTATAATGATCTAAGAACAATGCCCAGTTTTATATGCATTATCACATTAAAGCTTTTAGAATAATGTTAACAGTCACTTGCTTAAAGTCATCCAGCTCATATGTAAATAACCAGCATTAAAATCCTTGGTCTGCCTGACCTTCAGGCCTGAAATCTTGTCCATCTACTGTCCTCACTTGTGCAGATGAGAACACAGTCAAACTCAAAAACTGTGAGTTGTCTCAGGTCGCACAGTTAATAAATGGCAGGGCCAGAAGCAGAATCTACCTTTTTCTCCTGGGACCACATTCTTTCCTATAAAACATACTTTATGTAAAAGCAAAACATGGGACATGTCATTTACGTAAGCTTTTAAATTATTTATTTCATTTATTTTCGTGGTGGTGGGAATCAGATCCAGGGTCTCGCACATACTAACACCATGCACTTATCACTGTGCTATATTCTCAGGCCAAGACATACAGACTTTTTACTCACTGAAATGAACTCTGATCTCCATAGAAAGAGAAAACTACTGGCTACTGATTTTTAATCTGTTTTTCTACCAATAGGAAAGTATTTAGCAGCCAGGATGACAGGAAAGCAGACCTGAGGCACAAAGCAGGGGACATAATCATAGATCTTGGTCCCCTAAGCTAAGTGAAGTGTGTCACACTAAGCTGGTGAAGTGTGACAGTGGCTGGTCGTTCACCATTACGCTGGCAGGGGCTCGGCACCGCTCCCGGGAGAGCCCAGAGAGCTTCGCTTTGAGCTAAGAAGCACGAAGGACAAGTTCCGAGGAAAGAGAGCCATTCTGGGCTCTTCTGAGGTAGGAAGCGTCTCCCCAACCCCTCCAGAGGCTCCTCCCTCTCTGTACCTGGGACTCTCCGGTGCCTGGCTGGGCCCCAGAGCCCCAGAGTACCCCAGCCCAGGTCGTTTTCAGGGCTGACCTGAGCATTCCAGTCTGGAGAGCAGCGGGTGCCCTGCCAATCTCCTAAGCCCCAGCAGCACTTGGAACAATGGGCTGCTCAGTCCTGGCCGGCGGTCCCCAAGGCCGTTCCCCTGCATTTAAGCCCCTTTTGA
This sequence comes from Petromus typicus, assembly GCA_004026965.1. Classification (NCBI taxonomy): domain Eukaryota; kingdom Metazoa; phylum Chordata; class Mammalia; order Rodentia; family Petromuridae; genus Petromus; species Petromus typicus. Next base: position 1,752 of record PVIR01044308.1, read on the forward strand.
TTGAAGTCAGTTGAATGCTGTCTTATCCGCATTAAGGGGTTTGGGCTACTTGGGGCTACAATGAAGTTTTTATGCCACACAAGCTAGAAAGCTCATTTCATTTCCTAGGTCCTACCATTCGGTAGATTTATGACCTTGAAGTTTACAATTAATTTTTGGTCAGCAAACCAGGACAAAAAAGGAAAACTACACAGGCACTTTACAGTAAGATTGACCCATGTGACATGGAAAGTCTAGTGTAGGACACATGGTGACTAATAATCATTAGCGAGGTGCTCACTGTCTTAGCACGAACAGCTGTAATTGTTCCTATAACTCCCCTTGCTGGCCACCGCCAAGAGTGACACAAGAAAGAAAATTCACAGCACTCTTCCTACTCCCACTCATCTCTTCCTCTTCCTTCCTGTTCCAATATTCCAAGGTTAGAAAAAGCCCACTAGACTGGGGGGTGGAGAGGCAAGCTCAGACAGAGCCCAGGCCCGCCGGGGGGTTCACTTCCCAGCACTGCAGCTGCTAGAAATGAAAATAAAACAAACTGATAACTGCTTTCTCTGCTTTTGCTTTCTCTTCAAGTGAGAAATGCAATGGGATCCTGACTAGGAAGAGAGACGTACCCTCTGGTGTATGCCTTGCCTGCTAGACACCTACACACCTGGTACATGGGCACCGAAGTCATGAGGCGAAGACTGACACTACAGTGTCAGGGAGTCTACACGTATGAGCCTGTGAGAGCCAGCTAACCACAGGACTCTCACACGGATCATGACGAATGCGGATGCAAGAATGCCACCCACCCTCACATGACTTGTAACTCACAAAGGAAATTTCTGTTCCAGGCACATATGGAAAATGAAAACATGAGCACTCACTCGGGTCCCTTCGGGGACAGACAAGTGGCATGGCATCAGTCCATCAGGGATACCCCTTTCAAGAGCTGTGCTCGTGAGGACATTTGGGGAGACAGGTGCAGGTGTCAGCTATAAAAACTCATTGCCATTTGAAATGAAAGTGATGCTTCTCCTGCTACTGAGGCTCATCTTTAAACAGTAGATTCATTCCTCCTTGTGGTTCTGCCACCAACAGTCCCATCAATAGGTCAATGTCTAATCAAGTGGCATAAATCTAAACATGGGTATAATCTAAACATGGGTCTTCTCCCTGTGGCTAAACTATGTGAAGAAAAATCCCCATGAAAGCCATCTGGAGGTTATGCATGAAGTCTCTGAAGTTCCCCCGTGTTACTTAGTACTTGTATGGTGTTTTAGTAAGTGACAGGACAGTATCTTCACAGCAGTTATATTCTTCCCAAGGAGGCAGAGTGGTCGTATCTACTGCAGGACGCCCGCATCTGTTCCCCACTGAGGTCCATAAGTTAGCCGGACAGGACAGACCACGCTCACGACACTGCTGAAGACCCGCCTGCCTCTCCTCCAGTTCACATGTCCTGTGTCATTACTGATGATTCTAGATTCTTCTGAGGACATGGGATATTGTAACCAGTAAAGTACGACATGTAAAGGAAGGACAATGCTCCTCTCACCTTTGATAGTCAAACTGAGCTCAAGCTTGTAGAAGATAAGCTTGTAGAAGACACGCAAGACCAAGGCTTTGGCTCAGAAGCTACAGTCCACAAGGCATGTTGCTGAACGGGAGTTGCTGTATTGCAGAGCTAAAGCCGGGACAGCACATGGAGACAAAAGTCTGGGGGGCCCAATTCCCTTGCACATCACCAGCTCCCATCTTCACCTCTTGCCCTTTACAGTACAGATTTGGGGGGAGCATCAAGGCAGCTGCCTCTTGCGAGTAGCCTTTGTTACTCTGGATCCATCTCATCCTCCACCACGATTGACAGGCAAAAGCCTGGCACTGGCTCAAAGCAGCTATCAAGGCCTCTGCTGAGATGCCTAGAGCTGACAGAGCTCACACACCTGCAGCTGTGGATTCCATCAGTCTCGGGCTCCTGGTTTTGACTGGCTCCTGAAAACAGCACATCGCTCGTTTAATACTCCCAGGCAGCTGTGTGGCTCTGTGTGCCCTGCTTCACAGATCCCAGCTGCTGCGTCCTTGCTCTTCCTCTCTTCCTTCTTCCTCTTCCTCCTGCTTATATGTCTCCTCTTCTCCCTCTTCCTTTTCTTTCCTTACTTCTTTTTCTTTTTTTCTTTGTCTCTTTCTTCTTTTTCTTTTTTTCTGAAACAAAGTCTCACTTTGTAGCCCAGGCTGGCCTCTTTTTTTTTTTTTTTTTTTTTTAGGTTTTTTGAGACAGGGTCTCGCTTTTGTGGTTCAGGCTGGCCCTGAGCTCAGCCTCCAACTCACATCACAATCCTCCTGCCTCTGCCTCCCGAGTGCTGGGATTACAGGCGTGAGCCACCACGCCCGGCACTCCAGGCTGGCCTCTTAACTCACAGTGATCCTCTTGCCTCGGCCTCCAGAGTGCTAGGATTACAGGTATATACCACCAAGCACATCTCAGACTTTTTTTTTTAAGTAGAAAAATATTTTTTCCAAAGCATGTCACATACAAGAAATTCATCCTGAAAACAGCTTGGTGTAAATCTGCTGGGACAGATCTTTCTGAGCACAGTCTCTTACTGACCACCCCAGTGGAGCGTTATTTGTTTTGTTTTGAGACAGGGTCTTGCTTTTTGTAGTTCAGGCTGGCCCTGAGCTCAGCCTCTAACTCACATCACAGCAATCCTTCTGCCTCTGCCTCCCGAGTGCTGGGATGACAGGCGTGAGCCACCACGCCCGGCACTGTGGTATGTGGTACTGATTGCTGCTGGGCGTGAGTCTCCAAGCCCAGTATGGTATGTGGTTACCGGGGACTGAACCTGGGCCCTTGCGCTTGCAAGACAGCACCGGAACCATTGAGCTAAATCCCTGGTCCGAGTGTTGTTTTACAGCACTTTTTCAACACATTGCTGATTCCTGTGTTGTGAGCTGGCAGGAGCTATCTCTAAATTCACAGGCTCTTCATGATCAAAGGCACCATGAGGCCATGATACTCCAAGATGGCCGCCCATGCTGCCCACCCTGCCCAAATACCTCACCTTTCAGATTTATTTCTTTAAAATAATATTTTACACTGTTTCATCTTCAGGCCAGTCATCTACTTGGTGAAATTTTCATTTCCTTGGAAACTTCTAAGTTACAAACAATTTCCTTGTTACTAAAATCTAAAGACATTTTTAGCTTCTGGCCTAAGGACTTCTCTCCCCTCAGCGTCAGACACATTCACCCCATGTCCCTGTGCTTAGTTCTTGTGCCACAGGGATCCCGTGACTCTGCTCCGTCCTCTCAGTCTCACCTCCGTCTGCTTCTCAGGCTCCATCCCTTTGTGGGCTTTGTACTTGTTTCTGCTCTTTGCAGCTGGGTTCCAAGATTCCATCTCTGCACACGGCCTAGAAAATCGCAAACTGTGGTAACTATTAATTGGCCACCCTCAACAACCAGATGAACCATATTTGTGGTTACAGAGTAAAATCCAAAGCGAACTAGAAAATTACATACAGTCTATATACCCTCACTGTGGTGATTTTTACCTTCAGGAGAGAAAATTTAAAAGGAGTTAGAGGGAAGAAATGAAGGAAGAAGAAGGAGAAGAAGGCATTAGAAGTAAGGTTCAAGGACAAAGGAAGATTACATGAACTTTGAGAAACTGGTAAAGAAGGTAGGAAGGAAAGAGAGAGGATGGAATAAAAACAAGAACAAAGCAATAGTAACTAAAGTCTGGAAACAATGTTCATATGCATGTAACAAAAAAAAAAAAGAGCAAGCCAATCAAAAAAAGAGAGAAACAAACAAAAAAACCCAAAAACCAAAAAAAAAAAAAAAAAAAAGGAGAAAAAAATGTCTACTTCAAAATGTATCTCTGCTGTCACTAGTAGACAGAGCCCAGATCTCTGTTGATTAATCTCACCAGCAAAGCAGATGGCCCTAGCAAGCCTGCAGTGAAGTGCAGGCTGGTTTTTGGCTGAGAGGCTATAACCTGATTTGTGAGTCCGTGACCCTGTGTGCCTCCTGCTGGCTTGAACTGGGTTCTGCCTTACCTTGTCAGAGGGAGCCACCAGATGGAGCCAGCCTGCAATTGCTCTGAGGTCTGAGCTTAACTGGCCCCTCCCGTGGGGATGTCTGAACCTGAATAAATCACCATCCACGACAGTTCGTTGATCCCACTGCTGCCTCCCTTCCACTGCTGCACTTCTCCGTGGAGGCCTCTGGGTCACCATGATTCACGGTGCATCTGCAGGCTTGAGCTGCCCCTCCCACGAAATGAGTCAGGGCTTGGGTAGGAAGCACTGCTTACCATCTCCTTCTAACCTTTTCTTCCTCTTCTCCTGCCTTCTTTTTTCTTTGCTCTTCCTGTGGGATTTGGTGCTAACTTCAGATCTTTGCTGGCTCCTGAGTCCACTTCCTGCCTTCTTCTACTCATGCAGGTGTATTCTAATGTTTGGACACCAAACCTCAGAGAGGCAGTTTCTGTGCTGTTTATCACTCCATAGTCCTAGAAGTCTCCATATCTTCCCATCTGACTATTTCCAGGTCTCACCTTCTAATATGATTCCAGTTTCCATTTTCAGGTTGATTTCTGTGTTAGTCAGCTCTCTTGTCACCATAATAAATAACTGACACTCAGAGGAGGGAAGATTTATTTTTGGCTTATGGTTTTAGAAGCTTCCACTCATGGTTTCTTGGGATGAATGCATACTGGGGAGAGAAAGCCTGCTCATCTTATGGAAGTAGGACAACAGGAAGAGACAGGAATGGGCCAGGATCCCATTTTATGAGTGTACCCAAGTGACTTAATTCCCTCCAGCCAGCCCTCATCCCTTAAAGGTTCTATGACCTCCCAGTCACAGGATGGAGACAAGGCCTTTGGAGGACATTTCAGATGCAAACAATAGCAATGACTCATGGGTCTATGGGGCTAGGCCAACCCTACTCCAGATCTTAGATGGATGTATTCATTTAGATAGACTCAGAGGCAGCTCAAGTTTAATGTTCCTAGAACTGAAATCTTTCCAGATCTCTTCTTCTATGAGAGGAAGGAGTCAGTGAATAGCCTTAGGTAGCTCATGGTAGAAACCTGGAGTAACTCTTGATTCTCTCTCTGTCAGCTCATTCCAACTGCTCAGCAAGTTCTGCTTCCACCTCCAAATACCTTCCTCTGTCTGCCTCTCCCTGCCAGATCACCACCACCCTGGCTATGGGCATCTTTCTCACCAGGATCATTCTTCACACTTCCTAACCCATCTCCTGGCCTCATGCCTCCCCTATATGTTCTCCATTCTGAAGTGACGCTCCAGAAACTACAGCAGATTGTGTTGCTTCTTCCTCTGAAAGTCTTGATGGCTGTCCACACAGGTTCTGTGACCTGAGCCCTCACCGTGTTCTCCCTGCTTCCCACCCTGGTCCCACTGACCTAACTCTTTCCAGTTCCCTAAGCATGTGGTGCGCTGTGGCATCTCTGGACCTTTGACGGTAGTGTTTACTCTCCCAGTATCCCAGAGCTGGTGGCCTCCCTCACAGACTTACTCTTCCTTGGCCTACTCATTGTTAGAAGTCCCCAGCTTCCTCCCCACTTCCCTCCTTGCCTTTATCGGGCTGACCTGCAACGACTGTCCTAACGTTCTGTATCCCTCGGGGACACTAACCATGAAGACAGCAGTCAGGTCTGTCTTTCCACCTTGACTTCCATCAGTAAATCCTGTCCATTAACAGTCATTCCTCCCGACCTGCCCCCTCTGTCTCCTGGCAGCCACTCATCCATTTTCTGTCTCTGAGGAATTCAAAGTCCTTAGCAGCTGACATTGGGAAATTCTGAGCCTGGATCTCCTCCTAATTTTCTTTTTTTAAACAGAAGGGTTTGATTAGGCTTGTAGTTCAGAGGTTTCAGTTCGTCACCAGTGGCTGCAAGTCTGGGAGGGCAAAGAAGCAGAGAGACAACATGATGCATGCAAGGCAGCAAAGGCTGGAAGAGTCATTACTTTTTTTAAAAAAAGAGAGGGTCTCACTCTGCAGTTGAGGCTGGCCTTGAATTCACTGTGTAGCCCAGACTGGCCTCAGACTCGTGATCCTCCTGCCTCAGCTTCCCTAGTGCTAGGATAACAGGCTTGAGTCACACAGAATCTCTAGTACTAATTTTTAAGATAAAAATATTCAGTGACTAACTCTAGGCAAATTATTAAACCCTCTTCTAATTTATTTTTCCTTACTTTGAAAAGATAGTTTCTCACTCAAAAGCTCAGGCCATAAGATGGACTACATTTTCTAATAAATCATCTATATGTCAAATGACTTTCATATAAAACATTGTGCTGTTTGATAGACTATATTTTCAATTATATAAATTCTGGATTCTGAGGTTGAGTCAGGAGATTGAAAGTTCAAAGTCAGCCTGGCTAATATAGTAAACTGTCATAAAATAAAATTTAAAAAAGAACTAGGAATGGACCCCAGCACTCAGTATGATCCATACACAACAAGAACAAACAAAAATGCCACCACGTTGCTGGCTCATTTGTTTTGGTTAACACACAGAACTTCCAGTGACCTGTGTGCTCTCGGAAGGCTTCACAAAACCTTCCATTGTCACAGTAACTGTCCCCCAGTCTCTGCTGTCTTAGCCTAAAATCTTCCCTATTTTCTCCATGTGAATTTCTCCCACTCTGATCTCAGGGAGCTTGGATCCTTGCAAGAGAGATGACATCTAAAAATACATCTTAGAATATTACGCTGTTTCTATCCAAAATCTATTTTTTAACTAAAAGACTTTTTAAGTTTTAATTTTTCCAGAACTGTGTAATGAAAAATAATAGTGAATAAATCATAGATCTTATTTAACAGGCAAGCTATTTGAGGTCAGTCCATGAACTTGAAACCTATTTTGTGTATTGTAGTTAGAGAGAAAGTCTAGTCCATCTTTTCCCCAAGAATCATATCTAATTTTAATTGAAGACTATGAGGTATCAGATATAATCCAGAAACTTTTACTTTCATTACCTTATTTAATCCCAGGGCATGGTATGACAAGGTAGGAAATACTGTTTTTTAAAAAATATCATTATATTCATTTTACAGATGATGAAGCAGAGGTTTAGAGACTAAATGAATTGTCCTAGGTCATCCAGCTAGTACACACTTGATTACAAGTGCATAGGTTGGTCTCCATCACAGAATCCAGCATCCAGTTTGATAGTAAAGAAATATACATATAGGTTTGTGTGGGACCCTGAGGAACACTTGTATGCCTTGACAACAAATTCTTTTCCTCTCAGATAGTTGATGTGGTTATCACAGGATGGGGAGAACCTGAGAAGTTAGCATTGAGAAACATCTGCTTAACAGCTTAACAGATTATCACAACCATGTCCTATAATTTCCTTCCTATAGTGCTAACTACACATTACTAAATTGCCTGTTTCATTTTTGTAACATTCAAATTACTTGGAATTAGATGCCTTGCACACAGAAGGAATTTGTTCCGTATCTGTTGGACAGACTGATGTGTTTGCCCCTTTGTGGAACTGTACCACGCTGCCAGAGGCAATACCTGCAGAGGGAAGTGTGCGGCAGAGGAGCCCCAAGGAACCCTCAAGGTCGTGATTCTGTGAGCCTGTACACACTATCTGGTCCTAAAATACATACCACAGTCACGACATAACTGCTTCCATTGTATCAGTCTCGTTTCCTTAACCAGATTTCAAGCAAAGTCTGAACAAGCGCTTGTCATGCAAGTCTTTTGGGGGAAGGAGGGTACTGAGGATTGAACTCAGGCTCCCAAGTACACCACCATGCCTGGCTTAAACTTTTCATGAAGTCCAATTTATCATTTTTCTGTTGTTGCCTATAGTTTTGGGATCCTATTTAAGCAACAACACCTAATATAAGGTCACAAAGGCTTATTATGTTTTTTTTTCTAAGGATTCTATAATTTTGGCTCTTAAATTTGGATACTTAATCCATTGGGGGTTACTATTTGAATACGATACATGTACTAGTGCTGCAATTTAGATATGCAATGTCTCCCAGGCCATGTGTTAGTGTTGGTGCTCAGCTTGGCAGACTTGAAAGTGGTGGAAACTAAGAACCGGGGCCTAGTGGGAGGTCTGCCAGTCCTCTGGGGCTGCCTTTGGAGGAGCCGGGGGTCCCTCTCTTCCTCTTCCTTTCTTTTGCACCATCTCTCAGTAATGTACCTCCTCGCCTCAGCTCCCAAGTGCTGGGGCCCTGATCACGGACTGAAACAGCTTCCTGCATTCCGGGGTGCTGTGCTCTTCCCAGCGGTCCTTCCAGGCTCTTGTCCTGAACAAAGGGAAGACAGGAGAAGAGCTCAGAAAAGAACTACCCTGCGGGGTGAGTGTGGGTCAGTTAGGGCAGGAAGAGAAAACATTCTGCAGAGTGTAAGGCGAGGTATTGAGAAAAGAAAGCAGCGGCCAAGAGACCAGCGGTTGCCATCTTCTGTAGCCCTTTTGGATGTCAGGGTGGGGCTGCCCTATCAAAAACCTGCTTGAAGGGCCAGGTATGAAGTTCATGTGAACTGTGACACCACAGCTTGCCTGACAAGCGCAAAGTCCTGAGTTTGATTCCAAATATCAGATAAAAACCAAAAACCCAAACCCCCAAAACCCTGCTTGATCTTGTACGGGAAGAACTGACGATGAATTCTCTGATCGGTACCAGGTGTAAGGCTTGGAGCTATTCTATACATGTATGTCCTGGTTCTTCTGGGTTCACAGACTTCGGCTACCTGCCCATTTGCTTTGTCACCCTGATTTCCTGCTTCAAAACCGCTAATACTGTGAATCAAAGAAATATTTTCTCTTTATAAATTGGTTATCACAAGTATCTGTCACAGTAAACTAACACAACTAGCATTCCAATTTTCCTTTTTTTTTTTGAGACAGGGTCTCGCTTTGTGGTTCAGGCTGGCCCCGAGCTCAGCCTCCAACTCACATCACAGCAATCCTCCTGCTTCTGCCTCCGGAGTGCTGGGATTACAGGTGTGATCCACCACGCCCAGCACTGTGGTATGTGGTACTGGTTGCTGCTGGGTGTGGGTCTCCACGCCCAGTATTGTTATGTGGTTACTGGGGAATCGAACCCGGGTCCTTGCGCTTGCAAGACAGGTGCCGGAACCACTGAACTGTATCCCTGGCCCTAGCATTCCAATTTTTCTATGTATAATCAATCACATTCTATCTGCCATCATTTATATAGAGGGAATATAGGTTATTATAGATTTAGACAGTACAAAATAATGGATTTCTAGTATTGAAGCTTACTAATAGGAAATTAAAGTGAATATAATCAACTTTAACAAAACATTAATCAGAAATTGTCTTCTCTTAAGGGTAAGAAGTGAAAATATAACATGTCTCTTTTGTATAGTACATTAAACTAATTTTTCATAGCACTTGCTTAATCTTTATCTGTATATATCTTTCCTGTAATATTTTGAGTAAGAACAAGAATTTTGACAAACCTATAAACCTATTTTCAGAAACAGCCAACTTTAAGTTGTTCTGTCC
>PVIR01044309.1:0-11291 GCA_004026965.1 Petromus typicus
AGACAGGCGCCGGAACCACTGAGCTAACTCCCCGGCCCCACACAATTATTTCTTATATCCCAGTTCATGACTCAACACACTTCATGGAGAGCCTACTCCACAGGAGAGTTGGGCCAGGCACTGAGGGTATAAAAACAGCCAGGGCAATACTGTGTCCCATGCAGCATGGAGACAAAGAAAATACCAATGCTTATTATTATAGACACTCATCCTCTGTGGAAGTACAGCTTTGGTGCTCAGTGATCAAATTTACACATAAAATCATCAAAACTGAATTGTCTTGCAGTTGCCTTGAATAACGTAAATTATATCTTCCTAGACTTTTTGTTATACTTAACATTGGCTTCAATTTAAAGCACAAATTCCCCATGACAAGCCTTCAGGAATAAAGGCGGCATCAATTCTACACTTATATAGAAGTAATTTTTATAGGTCTATTAAATAGTACTAATTTATATATTCTGTTTTGAACTTTTGAAGAGTAGCATTGTCCATGAGACTGATGTCTTGCTTAAAGAGATAAATAGCTTGACAAAACGATATATACTTATTGAGCATTTACTATCCATGAGTTACTTTGCTAGATATGAGGGATGTATTCAGTCATAGAGGAGTCCCCCTCTAGTGGGTCCTTGTTAAGATCAGATTGAAAACAATTCATAAAACTTCCTAGGCTGGTTTAAAAAAAAAAAGGAAATTGTGTGTCAGTGTGTGTGTGTGTGTGTGTGTGTGTGTGTGTGTGTGTGTGTGTGAAAAACCTGAAAACAAAGCAGCTTTTGATGCTTCTGCTGCAGAAGGCCATGGGATCGTGAGAAAGAAAGATGTGTTCACTAGCAGCCACACTTATCAGCACCGGGGACGCCAGCATTCCTCTTGATGAGTTCCCAGCTTCAGAAGGCACACGAGGTTCTCAGAGTATGGCTTCCAAATGGGGGCTGTTGATACAGCAGTCAGTTCTTTTCCACTTCTAGGCTCCAAAGAATATTTTTGATGATAATGTATAAAGCTCTAGGGTGGCAAAGAAAGATGATTGCTGAAAATACTGGCAGATTCTTTCCATATCACATCCCAGGGAAAAATAATGAGAAGGCAGAGATGTTCTTCGGAAAAGACAGAAAGCAGGTCTCTAAAATGAGATCTGTACAGACTTCATTATACTTTTGGGGGTGGGAACTAAAAGAGATTATGAACAATTGATGCTAAGCAATTTTGATCTTTATTATCATAATCTACTCCATAATCTTGAAAAATTTAACAATTGCAGAAACATGAAGAACTGCTATAGAGAAAATGTCAATCAGTCATCACCAGGAGGTACCAGTAGGTGCCTTTGGATCCCTTTCAAGCAGAACCTAAGGTTGTAGAAGAGAGCGCCTGAAATCGTTATCCTGGTCTTGGTCCCTCAGATCAAATAAAGATGACTATAGCAAGGGGCATAAACAATCTGATTAGTGATGCAGCCTGCACAGTGTCTCTGCCCCTGTCTATGAGACACAGGAACCTCCATGTATTGTGGGTGACATCAATCAGAGGCCAGTGGCATTGTCAGCGGGAGCCGGATCTGTGTCCAAACTTAGACTGCAAGTCTAGAAATCTGTGTCTTAATGTAAATTGGCTTCCAGTCATGTCTCCCTGGGGCACTGGCTTCCACTGCCCAGATGGTAGGGTGACCCTGGTGGAAATAAACATATGGTAGGCTATCTCTTTCATTCACAGAGGAAAAATAAAGACACTGTTCCTAAGAGCCAATCACACAAAAGGATTGATGCTGCATAAAGTGGCTCTCTCTGCCCATACTGATGAAAACATAAAACTTTAGGGTAAGGGCTAATGAGAAGGAGGGCAGAGCAAATCTGTCATTGGGTGCTGAGCTCTGGTGGAAGGCGGGGCACCGAGAAGGGAGCTGGGAGGAGGTAGGCCCAATGAAGGACTAGTATGAGCTGTGCTTCCTAGTCCTTCTGTGGGGAGTCGTTGACAACAGGGCTGGCAGGACAGCTCTTTGTGGGAACATCGATGTCGATGTTCCTTGGAGCACTTGCCTTAGTTTGGGTTTCCCTAGGAGACAATGTCTGGCAAGGTGTAAAGTGCAAGTGTTCATTTAGAGAACCCTATCGTGGGTGGAGAAATGAGCGAAGAGAGATAGTGAACAGTAAAGTGTGTCACCTGGAGCCACCTCACTGTGGGCAACTGGAACTAGTCGCTCTGCGGAAAACATGTAGAAAATACTCCCTCAAAGTCACCCAAACAGGGACATTGATTCCATTTAGTTCTGATGACTGCTGGGGACAGGAATGTCTGAGTGCCCTGCCTGCCTCTACATCAGCAGCGCAGGCTTGGGCCACAAGAAAATACTGTCAGGTGCAGAAAGACTGGTGCGAGCCACTGGGAACTGGGGCAGGTGTGAGAGGAAGTCAGGGATATGAGGGCAGGTGTTCAAGCACAGATGGCGTTAGCACCTGTGCTTTTGTGACTGAAAGGAATTTATGGTGTGGATGTGATCGCAGAAGACACACAATTATACATGCACAGCTAGGTAAATATTTATCGATTTGCTGGAGAAGTAATATCTTGTCTGTGATTGGCAGCTGGCACAAAGAAATGTAGAAAAAGGTTCTAGTTCTACCTGAAAACAAAGAAATACCATTTGCATGTGAATACAAGCTTTCATTTCTCATCTCCTGTCTGACTTCTGCTTTTAGCCCTTCGGAAATAGGGCATGCCAATAGAAGACTCATGACTCAATGTCACCTGGAGATAAAAATACTAAGAATAATTATTTGGCAACATAGAACTTGCTCAAAGCCTACCTGAGACCTGTAGTGCATTTTTGTGATAGCATCATGGACTACAATAATAGCAAAGCCATTCTCATGAAATAGGACTCATTGTGTCATGCCTATTATTATTTTATTGGGTAACTTGTTACCTTGAACTATAAAGAAGAGTCTTTATTTATTGGATTTACTTGATGAGCCATTTGCTCTAAACAGAGTCTAATAGATGTTTTGTCTCAGTGTTGCCATAGACCTTTCCCTAGAACATAAATGAGTCTGAGACAACATCTCTCTATATTTCACAAGAGGGGGAACTGAAACAGAAGACTGTTGGGGTCAGAGTCCCTCCAGTTTTTTTTTCACTGGGGCCATAAAAATACCCCAAATGTAGATACCCATTTCCTTCCACTATTTCATTTCCTTCTAAAGAGAGACAGAGACACGCTGGCAAGTGGTCACGGTGTAGAATCTCAGTCAAGAAACAATGGGAACTCCTTTGCCACATGGAAGACTGACAGTCACCATCTGCTTGGGATACACACAGCTACTTCAGGAGAGGATCCCAACGTAAACAGGAAAAAGTAAAGCCATGGAGACAAAAGTCTACCAATACTGGGGCCACAGAAGCAATGGCTGATACAATTAAGATGCAAATATCTCTTCGTGTGGAGTTCTACCTGGACCAAATCTGATAACAAGCTAAGCTCACAAAGATGAGCCCTCAGCTTGGGAATCATCTCTCATGGACCAGTTCTGTTTTGTGAAATAAGGAACCTGAGACTATTTTGTAAACTTAAAATACTGTATATGGAATACAGAGGCACAGATGAGGACCAAGTATTTTGAATGTAAAAGATCTTAAAAATTTACATTTTCAGCCTACGAGTTCTTGGAAAGGCAGCTTATTGAAAGGATTAAGAGCATGACCTCTACCCGGGTCGGACCCTCAGGCTCCATACCCTGGCTGTGTGGTGCTGGACCGGTCACACAGCCTCTTCCTTCAGCTTTGCTCTCTGCAACACAGATGCCTGAGAGCACCTCTTCTGTATAGTTATTTAGAACAACACTTGGCACATGGGAATCCCCACAAATGTTTGTACAATAAAATACATATGTCTGAACAGGAGCTTTTTTATTACCTTCCTTCTGTATCTCAGAGAGTTTTTCAAACATTTAGATTTAACACATGTTTATTACCATTTGCCTGAGCTGGGCATATGTCAGGTACTGGGTAAGAATGAATTTCTACATTCTCTGTCTTTCAGATGCTCATTAGCTAGTAGTCTTTTTTTTTTTTTTAAATTTAAAACTTTAACATAACTTGAAACAATGTAAATTTACAAAAAAGTTGATAATGCAAAATAAATAGTATTTTCTTCCCAACTCATATGATAATAAAATGTTGGGCCAAGGATTTAGATCAGTGGTTTCGGCACCTGCCTTGCAAGTGCAAGGGCTCAGGTTCGATCCCTGGTAACCACATATAGCAATGCTGGGCATGGAGACTCATACCTGCCAGCGATCAGTACCACATACCACAGTGCCAGATGTGGTGGCTCAGGCCTGTAATCCCAGCACTTGGGAGGCAGAGGCAGGAGGATTGCTGTGAGTTCAAGGCTAAGCTCAGGGCCAGCCTGAACTACAAAAAGTAAGACTCTGTCTAAAATAAGCAAGCAAACAAACAAGATACTAAAATGTTACAGAATCCCCCTGCTCCCAGGAATAAGGATACTTTCCACAACACAACTGCCCAAATCAGGATGGTCACACGTTACCGCCTGGTTTTCAGACACATTCAAGACTCACCATTGCTCTGGTGACCTTTGTAAGCAAGAGGATCCAGGTTGAAGTAATATGTAGGGTTTCATAACTACAACTCTTTGGTCTCATTGAGGCCCTTGGATTGCATGACCTTGACCCTTTGAAGGTCGGGAGCCAGTTACCTTGTAGAATGCCCTTGAATTTGGATTTATGTGGTATCCCCTGGTGATGAGATTGAATCTGCTTGGCAAAAACTATCTACAAGTGATTCTGTATCCTTTCCATTGTGTCTTACCAGGTGATTTAGATTACAAACTCTCCTACCTTGATCATTTCCCTATTATCACCTGGTTAGGATCGTGCCAGCCACGCTTCATCATTATAAAGTTATTTTCTCCGGGATCCTCAGCCAGGAGGATCGTAACCTCAAGCCCAGCTTGGACAGTTTGGTGACATAGTAAGATCCTGTCTTAAATTTTAAAACAAAATTAAACATATTACTCACTTTTATGTAATCCATCAGCATTTTATGTAACTATTCTGTTCCTAATTAAACTTAGCTTGGTCTTTATTTCAGAAAGGATTCACACTTTCCTATTTTTATCCAATAGATTTTGGTCTGTTTCTATTACAAGTTTTTGAGGTTCAAATTATCTCTGACTTGGCCAGTGGGGTCTGGTTAAAGCTGACTTCTGTGTCCATGCCACTTCTACCTGACTCTCGAGCTCCTCTTCCTTCTGGGACGTGGTAAGTCTCCCTGTCTGCTGCTTCCCTATCCCTGCTTTGAGATCTACTCTTTGTCCCGGGACTCTCATTTCTTCAGTGCAGAACAGCAGTTGGAAGCATCTGGATGTTAGGGTACTCACTGTGACTCCGCTGCCATTGATCTCAGGCCCTAGAGGTGGACACAGCTGTATTTATTCCCATATTTATCTGTACCTCTTGTAAACTGTTTATTCACATTAGCATCCAGTTCCAATCCAGTAATAAACAGGGCTCAGCCTAGCTCTCTCCCTTTCGGTTTTCTTTGCAGTATTTGCTTATCTGCTGAGTTCTCTTGGGTGGAACCACCTCCGCCATTGCTCCCCTCCCTGGCAGGTTTCCTTCTCTGCTTGGGCTCTAGCTCCCCACCTCATAGCTTCCTATTGGACTTCCCACCACTGCCTGTCCCTAAGATCTCCACACGGTACCCCTCCTTGTAGGGCACAGCTTCCAGTGCCCCTGCCTTGCCACAGGGACACCTCTTTACTCTGCTCAGGCTTGCTGTCATTTTCAGGGTGACTCCGAGAAGACTTTAAAAGATTCTTCTTGGGTTATATAAAAAACTGAGCTTGAAAAAAAACAGGCTCTGAAAAACTAAAAAACAAAACAAAAAAACCTCATAAAATAAACTGAGTAGAGAGTCAGTAACATGGTACACACCTCAAATCCCAGCCTTCTGGAGGCTGAGGCAGGAGGACTGCTACAAATTGGAGGATGGTTTCGACAACAGAGTGAATTCAAGGCCAGCCTGAGCTAGGAAAATGAGACTCTTTCAAAATTTTGAAAAAAAGTAAATTAAAGAACTGAGATGAAATTTGTTGAAACTCCTCTTTTCTACATTTACACTTTAAAACTATGGATAGGACTCAGCCGGGAGACTCAGCCATTGGTGATGGGAAAGGGAATAAATGAGTCGGCATCATCAGGTCCGCCTAATGCAAGCTCCACAAGATGAGGGAAGGAGAGGTGACTAGGGCAGGAGCCCGCGGGGCAGGTGCTTTTCTGTCCTTATTTTCTGATTTCTGGTCTCGGGTTCAGAGCCAGATGTCCAGCTTAGAGCATAAATAAAGACAGAGGACACGGTCCAGGGTTCAGAGAAAGGCAACAGAGCGCTGAGACGGGCCAGGTGTCTTGAGGAAAAAACGTAATTCAATTCTAGGGTAAGTGAATTTCCTCTAGACCCAGGACCACAGGAAACGTCATCCCTCAGGAAAGACAAGAGTCGAAGCCTTCATTTCCCAGTCACTCCTCTTCCTTTGCTAGAGAAACGGCTGGTTTCCACGGAGCAGTGGAAGGGCTGTTTCCGGTGAGGGAGGCGGACTGGGAGCACCAGCCCGGGCCCTGCTCCCTACCTCAGGGCCGAGGTGGGGCGTGAGGCCTTTCCTGGGCCTTGCCCTTCCTGCTGCGCTGGGGCCGAGGGAGGGTGGAGGGCGGAGGGGGCGGGGGCTTCACAGTCCCCAGCTAAATTAAAACAACAATGCAAGGTTGTCCCACGCTTAGTTTCAAGGCATTTCAATGGGGAAAATGAAAATCGCTGGAGGAAGCAAGACCCCTACGTTGTCTTACTTTATCCTCTTTTAAAAGTGGTATCCCCAGGCCTGAAGGCAAAGGAAGTACCCCGCCTTCATGCCCAACCCCGTCTGACCTTGTCAGGTCCCGAGTATTTGCATTTTAATTAAAGAGGAAACAGATTCTCGATTTCACCCGCTCCTGTCGGTCCTGGGAGCTCTTAACATTCCAGGCGGAATCAGGGAAATGTGATTTTGAGGAGAAGCGCTGATTTTTATTGGGCATGACTTAACTCAAGCTGCATCCTTGTTTTTTTTTTTCCCCCCTTTTAAGGATAATCACTTCAAAATGATTAATGATGCCTAAAGCCACCCGTCTTACTTCCTGCGGTGAAATGCGGAACTTTTGTGCACATCTGGGTTTGTAGGAGGGTGTGCTGCAGGCCTCCGGAGGGAGAGAGGTTCCCATCCTGAGCCGACAGTTGGGTCATTGTTCGGAAAGGGGCCGCGGGTCGGGACCACGTCCCCTGCAGGGAGGGAAGCGTCGCTCCAATTACGGAAGGAAAGTGAAATCGGGTACCTTGCAAGGTGCCAGAACAAGCTTGTTGCTGGGACAGCGGACGAGCCTAATTATTATTATTATTTTTTTCAGGGTGGGAATTAAGCACAATATGGAGGGTCTTTGAAAAGTGGCAGGGTTACTAAAAAACTGCAGAGGAATAGGTACCACAGAAGGTCACCGCCCTGCTGGGATGCAGACCCTGGACTTGCAGGCTGGACTGTGGGGAGTGGATTCCCTGGGGGAGCATCTGGCCTCTTCCCTGGAGCACCCCGCGAACATCCTGCCCTTCACCGTTTCCCAGAAGCCGCTGCAGCCTCTTGCCGGCTCCTAACCTCCCTTCTCTGATTTTCCAGAGGAGCTTTGCAGCAGCGGGGCGGGGATTTTTGTGAATCTTACTGGGAAACGAGTATGGATTGTTTTTGTTTATGAAGACTAGCGGGGAATACTGTTGGGGATTCTCTCACGGGGGTTTGGAAGGCTCGTGCTTTGTCATGTAAATGTTCTCTAGCCTTCTGCCCACCCTTCCAAGCTATTCTTTGCTTTTCTGCTCTGAGGCGGGTGAATTGGTACAATACGGATAGTCAGGTTTTTTCTGCAGGTCCCAGCAAAATACTCCAGTCCCTTCCACCTATAAGGTGTTTCCATAATGCAAGCCACGCTATCCTTTCTGAGACACAAGACTCAAAAGACAAGGAAAGGAAGAGAAAGGAATGATGAGTGAGCCAGTGAGTGGGTGTGTCTGTGTGCACACATACATGTGCAAGCCTTGTCACTTTCGAACTAGTTAATCCCCACGAGTATCAGATTCCGTAGGATCTATCTTATTATCCACTTATAGGGTGGATGAAGAGCTACGTGGTGTCTGCAAACAAGTCTGAAAACACTGTCTTCTTGCTTAATTGTCTCCTCTAAGAAAAGTCAGGTGCAAGAAGAAGCAAACAAGCAAATGGGTCTGAAGCAAAAGGCTCATCCTGGTGGGAGCCTAGCTGTTCTTAGGTTACATGGTATGAAGCCAGTGCTTGGTTTGCAGCCCAGGCTTAGCATCAAAGTGATTTTGGGCAGAGTGCCCAAGGGTTAGAGCCAGGAGGGCTGATCTTCATGTTAACAGGCAAGAGCACCTGCTTGGAAGTCTGGGAACACAGGTTTCTTCCCACAATGCCTTCTCCGCGTGACTTCATGTGTTTGCTGGTATGTGTGTTGGTTCATTTAGGACCATGTGTGCTGACAATTGGCTTCTGATTGTAAAATATGGCCTTGGTGGGGGAGGAAATGATTAATTGTCTGCTTTATAGCATGTGTATGTATGTGTGTCTGACGGTGTATGCGTGTTTGATGACAGTTACTATTACCATGCATGTGTCTACAAAACGAGCCAGAGAAGACAAGTGATCGGTAAGATACTGGAAGGTGTGAATAAACACAAACACCTCTTGGGCCCGTATGGATATCTGTGCCCTCCTGGTGGACATGGGAGTTAAGGGAATCCTGTTTCTTGTTGAATTCATTATTGTCAAATAGAAAATAGGAGCCAGCTCAAGGCAGAAAGAATTTCCCTGGTCAAATGTTGAATATTATGGTGAAGCATAAGTTCTACAAAAAAACAGAGCTGCAAACCTGTACAGCAGGTCTTTCCTACAACAAAATAATTTTAAAAATCAGACTCAAACTGCTGTAAGTGGTAATAAATTCTTCATTTAATATGGTAAAAAAGGGGAAGCCACTTGGGCCTGTGTAAAAAATCCACAATACTAGAATAGATAGTATAGTTTCCCCCCCAAATTTAGGCCACTTGCAGTTCTGAATTCCGTATTTTCCCAAAGAAAGATACCAAAATAAGACAAAATCAGTCTTTGACACATCACCATAGTTAACCAGTGGACTTGCTTCCTGGGCTGGACCTAGGCGGTCTGTGTTAGTTAACACGTGTTCCCTGCCTGGAAGCCTCCAGGAGCAGCTGGACCAGGCCCCTTTGTGTAGCCCACGAGGAAGAGCTGAGAACGGGGAATGCTGCTGAGACAAAGAGGGTGGATGGGAAGCTGGGGGAAGAGAGGCCAGCTCAGAACTGAAAAATAAAACAGGAGAAGGCACTAGTCCAAAAGCAGAAGTGTAAAAGCCTCCTGACGTCTCAGAGGGGCCAGAGAATGGGAAATAAGCACCGTCCAGTGGCCTAAGAGATTAGGAAATCACCCTGCATTACTAGATTAGATCCAGGTAGGTTGGCAGTAGAAACCAGGGTGCACAGGGGTGAGAACTGGGCTAGGAGAAGGTTAGTGACATAGAGAAGTGGAGGTTATGACTGGGTAGCAGTTCCAGAAAACAATGCAGTGATAGGTTGTTTTTCTTTATTCATTTATGGGTTATAACTCAAAGATTCAATCACTGCATGAACATTTATTGGATTGTACTAAGAGCCGAGGATCTAGAGCTAAAAGAAACTATGCTTCCAAAGCTTTCAGATGAGAGACTTTTTGAGGGGGAACAGAGGTGAGCAGACAGGATAATGTGTGTTCTTCCTTCGGGGAGGAAAGTGTGGAGTTCTTACTGTGCAGAGCAAGGACTGTTAACCTTCACTGGGGACCACTTGTCAGGAAGACCATCAGGCCAAGGAGAAGTTTTCCAGGTAAATCACATTGGAATGGTTCTTCCTGGTAGAGAAAACCTTGGTCACAAAGGAATGGAAAGATCTTGGTGAGTTCGGAAGCTCAGTGGGTGTAGTACTGAGGCAGGAGGCCGCTTATGAGTTGTGTATCACATGTGGGAGTTTGAATTTCAGTGGGTTAGGTGAAGGGGAATGACCAGAGGACCAAAACTAGGGTGTCAGAAGAGAAGGGATGTCAGCTGGGGAGAGGGGCCCAGAAGAGAAGCTCGGAAGAGGTAGAAGTGAGTTTGAGGTAGAAGGAGGAATGTCAAGATTGTGGGGGAGGGGCAGCTTTGGTGTCCTCTGTGGAGTGCAAGCTGAGGCCCTCTGGTTGAGAAGGAAAACTTGGGAGCACATGGGTATTGCGGGAGGCCCCTGGGGCTTCCAGAAGGAGCACAGAAACTGCCATGTTGTAATTATTTGAGATTCACCAAGTCTTTCATCAGATATGTGACTGACCCTCACCGACACTACTGGCTACACCTGTTCTGCTTTGAAATGTGGTGCATTGTCCATTATCCGTTCCCAAAACCCATTTTCTGCACATATTAGACATGGTGGTTCCGAACAGGATTCAAGAGATACTGACACATGTTCTCTGCCCTTTTGTTGCAGCCTATTCGTGTTTCACAGTCAAACATCAGCTCGCAGGAGGGAGTCTTTCTAGGACCCTGATCATTATGATTGGCCGGAGCTTTTCAGTAAGGACAGAAATCAGGAAAAGTATTAGCACTCACAAATGTGCCTTTAAAAGTAATTCCTATCACTTCATGATTATTGTTTTTTAATCTCCAACAACACAGACAAGATAGTGTGGCCATGGTAAACAGTACAGGTCTGGAGGACCGAGACTGTGGGTTTTGACCAGATTAGATTATTAATTATCCTTAAGTATCTTCTTGGTTCCAGTGTGGGTTGTGATTTCTCACATATCACATTGATATACATACAATTGTAAGGATAGTGGAAACCTCTAGACTTCCAAGGTTTTTAAGGTATAAACAGTTTCAAGGAACAGCTCCAAATTCTATTCCTATGCATAGCTTATAAAGTGAAGTTGTCTGGTGTATGTTCCAGCATTCTGAGACGCTAAGTTTGTTTAGGGGATTCTAGTAGTCTCTACCACAAAGGAAAAAGGATGCAGATAGGAGAAAATCAGCAACCAGGACATCAGAGGGACACAAGTGGAAATGCTTTGAAGAAAGTAGAGATGGCAAAAGGAGAATAGGCCCTGTCCGAGACATCTGCTGCTTGATATTATCCATGATGAGTTTAGCATGTACTTC
>PVIR01044310.1:0-11286 GCA_004026965.1 Petromus typicus
AAAAAAAAAAAAAATCCAGGCCTCTTGCACACAAGCTAAGTGCTCTCTCATGGGGTCCTACCCTCACTCTACCATTATCTCTATCAGTTGTTTATATTTTGAGCAATGATGCTCAAATTCTACAAATTATTGTTTTCTAAAATTTGCCAGTACAGTGCTAGCAGTACAGCACAACAGAAGAACATTTGTCTAGCATGCAAGAGATGCTAGGTTCAATTTCCACCGTGGCAAAACAAAACCTGCTGGCACCTTTAGAACAAAAGCTATCTATGTTCAACAACCAGGGTAGAGTTAGTATACAAAAACTCTTTCAAAAGAATAAAACTGGGAGGTAGAAAATATAACTTCAGTAAATTCTCAAGATTCATTTCTGCTTATTTCTGAAAAAGGACTCAAGAATTATCAGTAAATGATTCTGAAGGTCCTAAATCAGTTATGTAAATATTAAACAACAAAAATCAAGTAACTCATACTACCAAATTATAAGGTTTATTTTCTACAGTAAGATACTTACAACAAAGATTAAACTATAACCCAATTTTGCTAAATGTTATGATGACTGCAACATAATTACCTGGACTAGGAATCTGGTCACGGTACTTTGGAACCTCATCATTCAGTGTCTGAAGCATGGCCCACATTGTGAATGTGAAGAGTGCGGCCAGGAACCCATAAAAAACTAGGTAGAAGAGCAAGATCAAACCTGTAAAAGAAATTAAAACCCATCAAACATGGAAGCACACACACGTACACATGCGTGGCCCGGTTAAAAAACAAGCTCGAGCTTTGCCATGCACACAGCCACACAGCCTCAGATTCAGGACAGAAGAACCTGCCCAAGCAAGGGCTGTCCAGCAGGCAGCACCCACTCATCCCATGAGCCCTCCTTCTTTCTGGTATTTCCAAGATAAAGTAGCTTCTGGCTTTCACACACTGGTTCAAAGAGCTTTAAAATTCCAGTATACAGGGAAGTATTTCCCAAAATGAATTTGATGCCTTTGAAAAAGAGAAAAATATGATTGTGAAGTGGGACAGCATCTCTCCCAAAACAGTGACAAATAGAAAAGAATCTGTACATTAAACCCAGATTTCACACACTAGTTATATAAAATTCAAGTTTTGGGGGTTTTTTTTTTGAGACAGTGTCTCACTTTGTAGCTCAGGCTGGCCCTGAGCCCAACCTTGAACTCACAGCAATCCTCCAGCCTCTGCCTCCCCAAGTGCTGGGATTACAGGCATGAGCTACCACACCCAGCACTGTGGCATGTGGTGCTGGTTACTGGTGGGTGTGAGTCTCCACACTCAGTATCGTTGTATGTGGTTACGGGGATCAAACCCTGGCCCTTGTGCTTGCAAGACAGGCACCAGAACCACTGAGCACTTAAATCCCTAGCCCATAAAATTCAAGTTTTAAAATGAATTGATTTAAAGAATAACAACCAGAAAATGTACAAAGAAGACAAAAATCATGATAATGATACTTGATGAATAAAGTTTAGAAGACACTTGTCAGGTGGAAGGGCTCATGGAAAGTACACTGTAAGATGCTCTACTATAGGCAAAAGCAAGGTTTGGCAGATATGAAATATTTCAAGAGCTGATTTCTTCTTTTATAATATGAAATGCTTCGGTCTATCCTGAGCCAATCATTCATTTTTTGGAGCACCTACAATCAATTTTTTATAGCTACATTCAAAGATAACAACAGAAGTTATCACAGTCAAGATTATATTTTAGAATATATTGTTATAGCCATTCATTTATATTGAAATGCTTAAAAATGGATCAAAGATATTAAACAAACTTTTAGGTATAGTAAAAATACTTAGGCATATCAGCTTTATTTCCCAGTCTTTATATAACCTATTACTTTGTTTGCTTGCAGGGTTCTAAGTGGACCCAACACACCTGTCCCCAGTGAGTACTTGAGACAGTTTCTAGGATTTCTATAATATACTCTTGAACATACTTATTTTCTCCATGGTGAATGACTGTATAACTGTCTTCTGATTTTGAAATAACTCTGTGACCCCAAAACAGATAATGCCAAGAGTTAAGTCATTATAGAACAGGAAACTATTCCCTACTCCATTTTCAAGAAAGGGAAATAAAGCAGTTTCATTTTAATTTAACTAGATCACACCCCTCCCTGATTACCAGGAAGCCAAGACAGGGAGCAAGAAGACAGAAGAAAGAGAGCAGGACAAGTTGTCAGCTTCATACAGCATCACTTCCCTACCACATACAGCCATCCTGCTGCAGAAAGAGAAAAGGAAGACTAATCTCAAAGGAGTGATTCATTTGCTATGGAGGGAAATGAAATAACATAGCCTAAATACCATTTCTGTGAGGAAAAAAAAGATGGCACTTTTGGATATAGATGAGTGTAGAAAATATGAAATCCTCTATACAGACAACCAGGAAGGAGAAAAGCAGTAGCACTTCGGTTCACGAATTTAATTTGTTCCACAATTTCAGAAAAGATGAACACATCTTTCTGAGAATTTAGCTCAGTGGTACCAGGCCTGCCTTGCAAGCACTAGGTCCTGAGTTTGATCCCCAGTACCACAAAAAAAAATGGAATGTTCGTGTTTCTGCAGCAAAGATGGGCAGTCATGTTTGTCACTTGATATAAGGCTGGCAAACAAAAACAAATTGCTGTCAAATACTTTTGTTTGTGAACCAAACTGAAGTACCACTGTATGTACAGAAAACAACTGGCATGGCTGTATGACAGCAAGACTTCACTTACAGAAACAGGCACAATGGTGCCAAAATAGCTTACTGACTCATGCACTACTATTCTTTTCATATAATTTTCACACTTTTTGACTTGAAATTTCCAAGAAAAATAACATAATGAAATTTATGTTACAAAATCAATATAGAGTAGACATGAGCAAGCTGTATCCAAGCCTAATCCCAGCTACTCGAAAGGCTGAGACAGAAGATCATGTTTCAAGTCAGCCAGGGTATGTTGGCAAGACTCTATCTCAAACTAAAATGAAGAGAGCTGAGGCTGTACCTCAGTGTAGAATGCTTGCCTAGCATGTGTGAGGTTCCAGGTTCAATTCCCAGTACTGCAAACTAACCAAACATATAAAGATACAAACTGAAATCTATTTCTAATTCTGTTGCTACACACTAGCAGCCACTAGATATAGTAAACAAGTTGTTTTCAGCTTTGAAGGGACTTTTCCCTACTGGAAAAATTGTTTGCCAAGATCCAAACCTAATACTTAAAACTAAACTAGGTGTGGTGGTACATGCCTGTAATTCCAGTGCACGAAGCTGAGACTAGCCTGAATTACACAGCAAATTCAAGGCCAACCTAGACTACATAGGAGATTCTACCTCAAAAACAAAACAAAGCCCACAAGAACAACAGAAGAAAATAAAACTAATATCAAATGAAAGACCATCTAAAAAATGAAATATCATTCATAAGCGTAGTGATACTTTTTTCAATTTAACACTGTCCTCTTCCCTATGAAGGGAAATATAAAAGTTGTAAATTGCTGGGCCCAGGGATTTAGCTCAGTGGTGCCACACCTGGCTCACAAACACAAGGTTGAGTTTAATCCTTGGCCCTGCAAAAAAAAGAAAAAAGAAGTTGTAAATTGCAGTTCTTGCCTTGGGGGCAATATGCACTGAGGCCAGTGACTCAAGTGCAGTTTGGCGCAGGATTCACGTGGAGCTTTTACCCTGGAGCAGCTGGGTCAATATGGCACCTGTTCTGTGCCATGTCTGCTTCAGAGATACCAGAAATAAATGAGTAGGAAACAATAAACGGCACCATATTTATCATGCTATTAACGTCCCCAGTTGAAAGTTGTAAACAATTTCCGTAAGTCATTACTCAAGTACAGAAACTAATCTGAGCTGGGCATCATCCATATACCTGCAATCCCAGCACTCTGGGAGGCTGAGGTAAGTAGATTTAAGTCTGAGACCAGGCTGGGCAACTCAGGGAGAGCCTACTTCAAAAATAAACTTTTTCTTTTTTTTTTTGAGACCGAGTTTTGGTATGTAGTGTGGGTTGGTCTTGAACTTAGTGATCTCCCTGCGTGAGCCTCTCTCGTGCTGGGATGACAGCTGTGCACCACCACTGTATTTGGGATGCCAAATACAATACTCTTTAAACAAGGGCTGGGGTTCAATCCCAGTATATCAAAAAACAGAAAGGATATGGACTTTCAACTCTTCAAAAAGGTCAGGTCTGTGAAAAGTATTTTTGGTTTTGTACTGTTTTGCTTGTGGTGGTGGGGCTGAACCCTGGGCCTTGTACAGGGTGGTAGGCAAGTTCTCTACCTGATCTACACCTCCAGATCAAAACATCAGTATTTTAAAGAGTCTGTGATCAAAAGTCACAACCAAAGGTGTTTATTCAAACATCAGTTTACTGGTGTAATCTGGATTTTTCTACTGAAACATTGTTGTTCTTATTATACAGAAAGATGACTGTTTTTAAATTTTCACCCCAAGATCTAAAGGCATATGAGAAGAGTTGCCACGCCCATAATCCCAGCTACTTGGGAGGCTGACACAGGATTCCAAGCTCAGAGATAGCCTGGATAACTGATCAAGAATGTCTTGAAATTTAAAAAAAATTTTTTAAAGGATGAGGGTATGTGGCTTAGTGGAAGGTCTTCATTCAACTCCTTTTGGTGTTGAGGAAGAATGAAGAAGAGAGGAGAGGAGGAGGAGCTGTCAAATGACTTACAATTTCAGCCCCTCTTCCAAGGGCACTGCTCCTCCTCCCTCTATTTCCAATCTTTAAAAGCCCCAATATTCCAGTCCTTTTCCCTCTTATTTCTGAGGATGGGCGAGACAGGAAACCCAGTGGGTGAAGGTACAGCAGAGTGGTTATAAACAAGCAGGCCAGAGTCAGGGATGGCTCAAACCCTGAGGAGCCACTCTTCAACCACGTGGCCTCAGGCAAATGCTGTCTCCCCTCCCTTATGAAAAAAGGAGTGACAGTAGTTGTCTAGCTAATTGTTCACTCTAGAAAGGAAAATCCAAGTCAAGAGATTTGACAACCCTTAAAGTAAAACTCTAATGGGGAGAAAAGGCCAAAACCAAATGTTATGTAATTAAGCTTTACAAGTTAAAGTTTAACCCAATAAATTTGCATTTTACTCTCAAAAAATATTCTAACAAATGTGGTTAGATTCACATGAACTTTGGAAAAGAAACCAAGAAACAAGACCTCTGGCCAAGGTGTATTCTGTATCATTCAGGCAAAGAAGCAGTGGGCCCTGTCTTGCCAGTATTTTGACCCCAAATGGTGTAGAGTTCAGTCCTGGCAGGACCAGGGTAAAACCAAGCTAGGTGTGGTGGCGCATGCCTGTAATTAACTCAAGGCTCAGCCCTTCGGAGAATGGCCCAGCCCCAGAGGTGTCCCTCCATGGCTTCGAACCTGGGAGGCTCCAACCGCCCACTTGGGTTTTATCATTAGCTAGAAAACACAATGGAACTCAGGAAAGAGCCATATTGAGGATTCTAGTAGTTTTATTACAAAGGAAACTACTGCGTAACCTGTGAAACCACCACTAGAATAAAAAACATTTCCATCATCTCCAAAAAGTTTCTTGTGGCTCAGTAATCCACATACCACACTAGGAGTCAATTATGTCCTATGATCACAACAGTTTGTATTTTGTAACATTAAAATTTCTAATTTTTAAAGATTTAATTAACAACCTGAATTAAAATCCCAACAATGACATGGATAATTTAAAAGTAGCCAAATTTAATACGCCGGAACCAACGAGCTAAATCCCCAGCCCAAATGTAATTGTCTGGATTCAGAAAATATACTTTTTACAACGTAGAACACTATCCTCCAAGTGAGCATGACTTCAATTACAAAAAGTAAAATACATGGTTCATATGAGTTCGATCCTTAAGGCCACCTCCCCTAAAAGACTCCCCAAATTTAAAACATTTAAATAAACAAATAGCCCCCCACTCCAAGCCAAGCATGTGACCCGAGTGTGTGACCCGAGCACTTAAAAGAGGCTGAAGGGAGGAGGATCACAAGTCTGAGTCTTACACAGGCAATTCACTGAGACTGTCTCAAATATGGTATTTTTTACAAAGGAGAGCAGGGTGAGAATGCATCTCAGTGGTAAAGCACCCCTGGGTACTATCCTCTGTACCACAAAACAACAAGGCTACCATCTCTAAAATTAAAATAATTAGAAGCTGATAATAAGTATTTAGAAAATGGGTTCTTAAACTTTTAAGAGCAAGGCGTGGTGGGTACGTGCCTGTAAACCTCGTGTTCTGGGGTTCTGGGACGCTGCGGCACAAAGCCTGAAAGCTCAGGCTCACCCTAGGCAACTCAGTGAGAACCTGTATCAACACAAAACATTAAGAAAAGGGGTGGAGGTGTAGCTCAATGGGAAAGCCTTGGGTTCAGTACTGCAAACAACAGCAAAACCAGAAGAAACCCAAGCCATTTCTGCTACTGCTGAGTAGTACTCCAGGGCGCAGACATCCCAGTTTGCATACCCATTTAGTCTCCTGCTGATGGAACCCCAGCTGTTTCCAGTTGGGTGCTATTGTGAATAGAGCTACTGTGAGCCCTCTTGTACAAGCGATTTTTGTGGACACCTATTTTCATTTCTTTTGGGTAAACACCTAGAGCACCGCTGGCTCAGTGGTTAGGTGTAATTTACTTCATTTTTGGAGACAATGTCTCGCTGTGTAGTTCAGGCTGGCCTTGAATTTGCAATGACCTTTCTACCTCAGCCTTCCAGGTGTAAGCCGTTATGCCTGGCTTTATCTTACCTCTTTCTCTCTTTTTTTTTTTAAAGTAGTACCAAACCACATCTCTAGCATCCTCTGCCCAGAGACAGGGTCTGGCTAAGTTGCCAAGGCTGGGCTTGTACTTGCCATCCTCCTGCCTCAGCCTCTCAGAATCTTGGGATTACAAGTGTGTCCCATCATACCCAGATTATATTTGGTTTTTGTATCAAATTATCAAAAGTTCTTTCCAAAGTATGTGTGTGTGTGCATGTATATATATATTCTGGTTTTCTGTAGAACTCAAACATTCTACCACTGAGCAACACCCCTAGCCTTGTATTACCAGTTTTGTTTGTTTTGTTTTTTGAGACAAGGAAGGTCTCACTATGTAGTCCAGGCTGGCTTCAGACTCATAGCAACCCTCTTGTCTCAGCCTCCCAAGTGCTAGGATGATAGGTATGCACCACATTGTCCAGTAATACATTTTAAAACTCATTTCACAGTTAACAGTGGTTGCACAGGGATGAGGATGAGGACAGTGGATTATACTGGCCATTCACCTTTGTAACACAATGGTGTTATTTCTGATACATGTATGTAACTATGCCAAGAGTGCTTATCCCAGTAAGACCAGTTTAGACTACTTCAGTTGTCTTAAACTAACTTCTAACTTAATTTCTGAAGCAAGCTGTACCTGCTGCTCATTTTTGGGCTTGCTTTTTTTTGTTTTTCGAGACAGGTTCTTGCTATGTACACGTAGGCCAGGGAACTTGCAGTGATTCTCTTGCCTCAACCTACCAAGTGCTAGGATTTCAGGCACACAACCCCACACTCACCTGCTGCTCATTTTTGTAAATGAAATACTGCAAGGCAGCAAGTATTGTCTGAGTTCCAGGCTGCTCTTCACCCTCAGGGCATTATCAATGGATTTCTATGATGCACCAAGCACTTTTAGCTGGACGTGGTGACTCATGCCTGTAACCTCAGGACTCAAGAGGCAGAGGATCGGGAGTGTTCAAAGCTAGCCAGCCTTAGCTACATAGTGAGTTCATGGCCAGCATGAACTACAAAGTGAGACCGTGTCTCAAAAAACAAAACAAGCCTGGGATTTAGTTCAAGTGGTACTATGCCTACTTTGGAAGTGCAAGGGCCTAGAGTTCAATCCCCAGTATCACAACAAAAATACAAAACAAGGGCCAGAGATTAAGCTCTATGGTTCTAGTGCCTGCCTCACAAGCACAAAGTCACAAGTTTGACCCCTAGTACCAAAAATAAAATTTAAAATATACATATATGCATACTTTTACTACAATGCTGTCCGGAAACTTCAAAATGAAGCAAATTTAATGGAGCACAGTCACAGGGATCTGAGTGATAGAATTATACCTTCCTGTACAATAATCTCCATAAATAAAACTTTCAGTGTGGAGTTAAGCCAGTAACTTACATTATTGCCAATTTATACCAAGGACTAGATGAAAAATAAGCTGAAATTAATCAGCTGACAATTTTTTCATCAAAAAAATAGTAATGCTATCGGTGAAATAAAATGCAGATGTAAATCCTGCACGTGCATGCAGTCAGGCAAGGAATTCAGGATACAAAGGTTGGGGCGTTACTTGAATGCCAAGCTATGTAAACTTATATAAACTTTCTGAGAGCAATGGAGGTCCAAACATGGCTTGGGATTTGAGAAATAGCTGTAGCCTTAGAAGTACAAGAGCAGTGAGGGTATATGAGTTTAGGTCACACTGATTCCAAGCAACTGTCTAGCTCTTTCTGAGCTATACGAGAAGTTGAGATCCCACCCCCTTCAGTTATCAATATGACATTATTTTTAAAGCACCAGTTACAAGTTGGAAATCCAATCATGTACTTGGAACACCCACCCCCACCCTGTACTGGGGTGAAGCCAGGACCTTGCCAGGCAGGTGGGGCATCAGAGTTACATCTCCAGCCCTGTATTTGCAACAACTCTGAGAAAATCTCCACCTGGTGTTTTAGGTTTTTTAATCAAAGAATTTATAAGAAAGGCACTATAGATGCTGGTAAAATGGGGACAGGGCTACTGTGAGTGTTAGGAATATGTTATTTTAAACAAGTGGCTAGATGAAGTTAGAAAAAACTGAGCGTCCTGGTGTTTTGCATATGCTTTCACAGGACGGGAGGGAGAATGGCGAAAAGGCCACACACGCTGATGAGGTATTATGGAAGCAGCACTGACCCAGCACGGCCAGAGTTAGAATCCAAACCTAGGAAAGGATGGTGACATGTTAAAAACTGGAATACAGGAGCAACCCAGACTTTCACAAAAGGGAATAAGCTCCGTTTAACACCTGATTCCTACTGTGCTGGAGTCACAGAATTAGGGAAGCCACCTAAGTCTTACTCTCTCAGGTTGTGAGATACGCAGGAAGCAAGTACAGGGGCTTAGCACCTGAAATGTCAGCCAAGCAAATGTTGCGAATAATCTCTACAACTGTTCCGCGAGATGGCCAGGAAAGATGGACAGAACAAGGTCAAGGACAGCACCTGGGATACAGATATTTAGGAAACAAGACAGGAAGGGATGAGGAAAGGGATGGATGGTTAGAGAAACAAAGATGCAAGACTGCAGGGGTCACCTTTTATGGGGCAGGGACTGAACACCAGCCTAAAACTACAAGCAAAGTAGCCTATTCCTTCGAAGGTCAGTTCCAAAGCTGTACCTACCATGCCGCCAGCAAGATATCAGGAGGAAGTCACAAATGCCAGCTAGCTCCTCCAGTGACTCAGAAACAAGTTTCAACAGATATGTGAGAAGTTATAAGAATTTTTCAGAATTATGAGTTATAATGCCCTGCAGTGGAGATATAGACATTATTAGATAACCCTTCACTGAATATGAGAACAGATAACTTAAAAGGAAAAAACAGAATTTATAGTTTTCAAAAAAAGATGCTAAAAAGAACAAAGAGCAGAAAGCAAGAAACCTGGATAATAACATGAGTTCTGTCTTTTTTTTGAGACAGAAAAAAAATTTCGCTTTTGTAGTTCAGACTGACCCTGAGCTCAGCCTCGAACTCATAGCAATCCTGTCTCTGCCTCTGAGTGCTGGGATTACAGGCATAAGCCACCACACCCGGCACTGTGATATGTGGCTCTGATTGCTGGTAGGCATGATTCTCCACATCCAGCCTTGTTGTATGTGGTTCCGGGATCAAACTAGGGTCCTGGCACTTGCAAGGCAGGCACTGGAACCACTGAGCTAAATCCCCAGCACTGTCTTTTTTTTTTTTTTGAATCAGGGTCTCATTTTGTAGTTTAGGCCCAGGCCAGTCTTGACCTGATAGCAATCCTCCTGCCTCTGCCTCCCGAGTGCTGGGATTACAGGTGTGAGCCACCACGCCCAGCATTTGGTTCAATCAGTCTTAACAGATATGCAATCCAGGCATGCCAAGAATTCAGGTGAGCCAGTTAAATGGAATACCCTCCTCATCACCCCACCTGACTGATCCTGAGGCCCTATATGCTAGGCAAGCACTCTACCACTGAGCTAGATCCCCAGCTATAAGCTTCTTTTAACACCAAACTTCTATAAAACCACCCGCATACAGGAAAAAGGGTGGAAAATGTTCAAATATTGTGAGAATGATTATATGGTACATTAATATCATCAAATACTGAGGATATTAAAAGTACTACTGCAGAAGACTACCTGAGGAATTTTATATTTCTCATTCATTCAACCAATTTTTTTTTTTTACATTCCTACTAACTACCAGGAAAGGATAGGTGTTACAAGATCAGAGATGAATAAAACACAAAAAGCTGATTAGGAGGGCTAGAATTGTAGTTCAGGTATGGTTCAATGTCCAACACAGGAAAAACAAAACAAAACACCAAGAAGCAGCTTGCAGTTGAGTAAACTAGCAGTTACAATAATGTATAAAGTTTGGGATATCCAGGCCCTAAGAGGAATAGGTATAATTGGATACACAAGAACACTTCACCTATCTTAAGGCAAAGAGGAATTCAAAGCGCTTCCCACAGATCAGGGTATCAAAGCTGACATCTAAGTAGGTAGCCTAAAGTAGAGTATTCAAGAGAGGCCCAGAAGTGCAGGAAAGAAAGAATTACATGGAATGAGAGACAAGTGGCAGGACAGAAATAAACCAGTGAGATTTTATTTTTGAAACAGGATCTCACTATGTAATTCAGGCTGCCCTTAAACTCAGTGATACACCTGCATCTGCCTCCCAAGGACTAGGGTTACAGGCATGTACCACCACGCCCAGCAAGCCAGTGAAACTACAAAGAATTTGCATGTCTTGCTACAGAGCCCTTTAGGGCAATAGAGACAAGAAGCGGTACCTAAGAAACACCCAACTCAAGATTGGCAGCTGGTAATTATAATAGAAAAGTCATATGAACAGTCATGCAGATGTGGGAGTCCCAACAAATAGTCACATCAAGCACAAAGTACAGAAGGTCACCACAAGGGTGAGGAAAAGAGCTAGGGTGTCCCTAACACACTGGCCTCTAGGAAAAAGA
>PVIR01044312.1:0-11278 GCA_004026965.1 Petromus typicus
TTTTTTGTTTTTTACTGTTCCTATTTTTCTCAATTCACTTGTGGGTCAGTAGATTATTCTAGTTCACTCATAATCAGTTCATACATGATGCTAGCACAATACTTAGTATGTGTTAGTATTGTCATTATTATCATTTCTATTATATATACTATAGCATAATAGAAAATTACAACAACTTATAATGAAATTTGTTATTTCTAAGAAAAATATGTAAAATTTAACACAAGGCTCCACTAATGTAAAGTGAGATTATTAATTCCAGACCCACTGAGACTATTTAATTCTAGCTCTGAACTGGTTGTGATGATCCAAAGCTGTTTGGATATTTGGCATCTGCCACCCCACCACATATATACTCTCATGGTGTACTCATGTCTCACATGTTCATTAAATATGTACATTTATGTAGTATATTTTAACATTTTCATCTGTAAACCTGCCAGCTATTAAGATAGGAAAAGATGCAGAAAACAGAAAGATTGTCTCACACCAGATATTTGTTCTATGCCAACTGTGTAAAAGAGGACCAAGAAAGCTCTGCATAGGCAGGAGATGGGAATGTCATTGTACCCAAATGTGAGTCAGGACCATAGCGCTCTCTTAGACCCTGGTCTTATCCAGTGAAATGTATTTTGTAAAGAGAAAAATATACCTATTATTTAACATCTGTTACTTGAAGTTGAAATGTACCTGACTTTTTCCTGTCTCATTTTGTTTCATTTTTGCTTGATTGTTTGTATTATTTTCAGCCACCTGAAGATTTACTCAAGGGCCCCCAAGAACTCCATCCCAACGAGGTTGCTCTACATCTTTTCAGGTATCTTCATAGCACCAGTGACCTGAGCTCAAGAATCCTAAATATTCCCCCAAGATATTCTGACTCTAGTTCACTTCCTTTAATAATAATGACTATAACATAGCAAACATTTATGCAATGAAACTGTACAGTCATTTCCATGAACATTATTCCTCTTATCTCTTAGGATGATTTATTGATTAGATAATGTTGTCAATAGATTACAAAAGAAGACTTTATAGTATAAAGCCACTTGGGGACTGTATTACTTTCCTGTAGCTGAGATGAAATAGCTGATCCAGGCATGGTGGGCCAACTCCAAGGCAGAAGCAGCATGGCAGAAGGGCATGAGGAGGAAAGATCTTCATCCTGTGGCAGCCAAGCAGCAGAAGGATAAAGGGGTCCGGGAGGGGAGATGACTGCCAAAGGCCAGTGCAGGGCCACACTCTCACACCAGCGACTCCCAACCGGGGCCCACCTCCTAAGCAGTCTTCAGTTATGAACTAACTCTCCTGAGGAGTACAGAACCATTGTTAATCATGTTTTTGTTTTCACCAGTTTACTCATTTTTTTTTGAAGCAAAATATTTATCGCTACATTTTAGCTCTACATAATGACCACACACATTATAGGAAATGTAGACATTTATGTGTTATATGTCTTTTTTAAAATTTTTTTTAAATCACCCTCCCTTCAACTTTTATTTCCCTCCTTATACACAGAACCTTGGTTTATTTCTTCTATTTTCTTTTTTTTTTTTTCTCCCTCCTCTCCCAGTACCCCTTCACATTGGAACATTTTCTTCCCATTTCCCAAGGATTTAAATGAACCATCTTTTAAAGACCCACTCTGAACCCATAAGACTTTTGAGAGCAATCTATAACCAAACCATACCAGGAAGTATTACAGAGTTAGAGGGGAGAAGCAGCAGCCATATCCCAGATCGTAAGAATTAACTACTCCCTCTACTGGTGCTGTGCCTCAGTCTCAGAGTTAATTACCAGCAAGTTAAATTGGAAAGGCATGATTCAGAAGGAAAATTTAAAAAAGAAATGTGAAAGAAGAAAGAGCCTTATATGCTTTATTGGTTGTAGCACATGACACCAGTTCTTCTCTGTAAATATCTGTCCTTTGCACACTGGAGCTTGGCCAGGGAGGGGATGAAGCTGAGCCTTAGGGGAAACAAGGATTCTGATTAAGACTATCCATTGTGGGAAATCTGCTTATCTCTACCTCATGGGCTTAGAAGACTCTTAGAAGGAAGATAAGACATTGGAAACTTTTCACTAAAAACATTGTTTTCTATGTTTGTTTGAGTAGGTTGTATCTGATTGAATCTATTCAATTGGAGTAATTGCATGGGTTTTGCAGACTTAATGGGTAATCCACTGAAAGGTATGTTTTTTCCTCACAGTATTCATGATGGCTACTTTCAAAGGTGTCATTGGACGACTCTAATGGACTATATTCCTCCCTGCACTGTCTACTTGCTCGTGACAGGATTGTGAGGGCTCCACATCAGTCAGATTTCTGAGTCCTCAGGATTCAGATATCAGTTTTTCTGAGCTGGCACACACAGAGGGAGAAAGCCTCCATGAAATGTCTGAAAAAGTGTATCTAAAAGCAACTTTATAACCTTCCATGTAGACTGCACAGTGTTTGTATGTCTTGCTTCATCAGGATGTTTTCTATCCTCAAAATACACACACTCACACATGTGGCATGTGCCCAGTGCGGCACCTTAATATCTACTAAAAATAAATAAAAACCTCACAGGTCCCTACTTGGCTTTAGTCTTATCAGACAAAAAAAACTACATAAAATAAAATAATTCATAATTTAAGCATAAAATAATTAGCATAAAATAATTCAAAGTTTTCCCAACAAAGATAACATTCGGCAGTATCCCATTGAAATGGAATCCTACTTGGCAATAAAAATTAACAAGGAACATATACAAAAACATGAGAGAAGGCCTTGGGAATTATGCAGAGTGAAATAAGCTAGACACAAAGACTGCAACTTCTATGGATCTAATTAGTTTCAAACAGGCAAAGCTGATGTATGTAACACTTCAAAACAGTGATTTTCTCCACAGCGAGTAAGGTAGGTTTGATTTATTGTAACAAGTCTTGCTAGAGGGATGAACCTAGACAAGTAGGTTACATACGTGTATGCTTTTGTCAATACTCTCATCAAACTGTCCAGTAAAAACCTATGTGTTAAACTGTACATCAAGTATGAAGCTGAATAAAAGACTAAAGTAATGAAAATAGTGTGATGATATCAAGTATGTGTTAGGATGTAGAATTCCTGGCAAGTTCACAATTTGTTAAGGAAACTTTAAATTAGTACAATTTACTGGAACATATTTTCCATTAAAGAGTCCAAAACTTTATACCTATATTACATGCCTTCAAATTATATTTGCAGAAAAGTGTGAGACAGTAGTAGCCTATCATGTTAGAAACTATGTCTTCTGGAACATGCTTTCCAGTTTGGATTGGGACTCATTTTTTATTTTCTGAGGGCTGCAAAATTTCCCAGATTCACCTCAGGTATTTCTCACCCAGAAATTGATTTTATATATTATTTTATTCTAAATCGATATTTATGTTTTCAAATACACATGAAACATTTAAGTGAAAATTTTTAGAAATTATGCTCTATCTGTGATATACTATCCACTACCATTGAATGATAACAGTTTCATGGATTAAAAAATACATGTACACATGTGAACCAAAAATAGAGACAATGCTTAAACTAAAATTATTGCAGCAAAAATTTGCTGTCATCGATCCCCCTAAAAACACTTGGCTTCACTTCAGACACTCACATCTCTTGCTTCTTTCCACCTTTCGAAGCAGTTCTGGTACTCTCCTTTGTGTCTTTGTAAGGTCTGATAAAATTTAAAATGAGTGCTGCTGTTCAGTGCCATCTAACAGAAAGCCAAGCTCTGGAACATGTCAGAGTGCATCTTCTTCCCCTGAGTTTCTGTGTTTGTCACCAGCCCACTTCTAGCTCTTCTTTAAAGTGGCCATGGAAAATAAACATTAGGTATCCGCTTAGCACAGGAAAGAAGCCACAACTACATAACTAAAGACATTCACCAAGGAAGTCTTCCCAGGAGTCATCGAACAAGGGTGTGTGAGGGGAAAGTGAAAATTCTGAGGTGATTAATGAGAAGTTGTATTTTTTTTTAAATTTAAGCTTTCTAAATCATACCCTATGTATATATATATACATGTGTGTACATATGCATATTTAAAAGCATATGTAAATACTGCACAACTTAATTTAATTCTTTAGACATAAGGGAATGTGAACTATACATGTTCCTTCTTAGAAATCGTACTATAACAATTCCTTCAGGTGATCTTCAATATTTAAAATCAGCTGTTAATTCCTCCATTAATTCTTCTGATGCACTATTGTCATCTGCAACAGCAGTAAACACATATGGTCCCATTCTTCCATCCTTTGCTATTTAAAATAAGGTACCATCATCTAAATCAAGGACTGTGACCTCTGTTTATGCCACACATTGCAAAAGTGGATTTGCCTTTTTAAGCTGTTTTCATTTTGAATGCCCTCTGTGGAAAGGAAAGTTAAGGGTTCTTTGAGTAAATAAGGCAAACTAGAAACGAACTGGAGCAGTCGGCTCTGTTCTGTTACTGTGTATTTTTCCTCTTGAGATTATCCCTGGGAACTCAGTCGATCTCACACTTAAAACATAAATAGTTCTATAAGTTATCAAAAATATTTAAAGTTAAATTTAAAATCAACATTCACACCTAAAACATAAATAGTTCTATAAGTTATCAAAAATATTTTAAAGTGAAATTTAAAATCAACATTGCTGCCTTTGAAAAAAAATCCAAAATAAAGCAAACTCTTAATTCTCACATGCAGAAGCAAAAGTTAAATTCAAATGTTAAATTATGTCCTTTTATAAATAGTAAACTGTAGGTACCCTATAAATATTCACCTTACTGTAGCATTTTTTTTCTAATAGGTCAATAAAAGTCAGAAAATGAGAATGGGCAATATCTTCAGGGAAAAATATTATACATGGCATTAAAAATAGAACTAAAGATATCCTAAACCACCTATAAATCACTGTACTTTACCAAAAAGCAATAGCATAGTTTTTCTTGGAATTAGCATACCTTGTAGTGTTAAATGAAATGAGAAAATATGAGGAAGTAGAGTCTGGAGGAATCAACTAGTCATACTTCAATTATATGTGTTATTCCTTTGAAACCAAATACATATTCCTAGATTCTACCACTCCGTTTTACACAAGTAAATCAAACATAAATTCTTATGGCCTCAATTACTACTTTTAGATCTATTCACAAAATAGGAAAAAATATTGAACTATATTGACCATTAGATGAGAAACTCTGGGATGATGTATACAGAATTTAACTTAGAAATTATAACATGTGAGCCTTTACCTCCTGATTTTTAAATACTATATAAATGTATGAATTATGAAATGTGTCTGGGTACAACAACTTCCCTGAATTCAGGATCCTGAGAAGTATAGTGAATGAAGTAAGATTTAAATGAGTATAAATTAAATAATAATTAAATTATATGTAATATAAACTTTGTTAGTAAATTATATCACTTATAGTTGATCATATTGACACTGTACTTTGTAATGCAAAAGTCAACAAATTCCCTCACTTTCCTATATAACAAGATCCTTTTCTGAGCTTTAAATTTATTTCTACCTAATATATTTTATTTATATTGTGAAAAAATAATTTTATTCCTCACGGACATCAATATACTTCTTGAAATATTTAGTTTAACACACAGTAAGGGTTGTATAGTAGTGTTTTACTAATTTTGGATTTTCCAACTTTTTCTATTTATAGTTTTTAGTACTTCATACTCAAATTCTCTTGTACTACACTTGTAGAATTTTGTCTCAGTTTGAATTCCTTAAATGCCACCAGTGTTAATCATGTTTTCTTTGTTGTGACACAATATCTGAAAAAGCAACAAAAGAAAAAATGATTTATTTTGGGTTACAGTTTCAGAATTTTGGTCCACAGTCTCTTGGTCCAATCTCATTGGGCCTGTGGCAAAACATAGCATCATGGTAGACAATGTGTGTTGGAGTAAAGGAGATCTCTTCATGGTTAGTGAGAGTCAGAGAAAGGAATTAGGAAGGGGAAAAGGTCACAATATGGCCTTCACACACAGAACCCTAAGAACTTACTTCCTCTTACTAGTGTTGAGCTTCTACCACTTCCAAATAGTATTTCTAGCTGGAGTCTAAGCCATTAACACACAAGCAGGTAAAATTCCAGATTAACACTGTAAAACATATTATGATATAAGCATTAGTACATAGTGGAGAAAATGAGAGAAGAGAAAAACCCATAAAATATGCACTAACAGGATGCAAAACTGTGTTAAAATTTTTGAGAAAAATCTCTGAATACTATGTAGAAATACTCCCAATTGTCCAGTGTAGTATAGAAAACCAAGATTATTTTTATCCACTTATAATTTTTCTCATTACTTGAGACAACATGTAGGCAAACTTCTGTCTGTTAAAAAACAAAAACAAAAACAAAATTTAAAAAAATCATGATGTGTATATTTAATGTACCAATAAAGATAAAAAAATTTTAAAAAATCATTAGTAGAATCAGAAATGATACAGGAATATATATGTATGTATGTATGTGTGTATATATATGTACGTATATATGCATGTATGTATATATGTACATATATACATACATATACATATATACATATATACATACATATATATATATACACACACATATATATATACATATATATATATATATATGTATATATATATTTTAGGACTGTGTCTCTGTGTTCCCCTCAGTCCTCACAGAGTCATGGGGAGGGCTTCAGAAGTGACTGGATCAAAAGTGTGTCATAATGGGATCAAAGGTGTGTGGTTACTGACTAAATCCATTCATTGGCTTAATACTGTTGTGGTTAAACTTAGGGTGAGAATGCTGTACCTGCTGTAGGCTAGGTAGGCTACACAAAACATAAGAGATGTATAGTAATGTAGCAATAAAGATTTTTTTTAAAATTTTAAAAAAGACAAAAAGGGTGAATGTGCTCTCACCAACCTGCTTGCTCTACACTATTTCTCCTTTGTGATACTCCTCTGCCATGTCACCTTCCCTTGGTTTTAGGTGATAGAACACCCCTTCCTAAAACCAAAATATAAATAAATATTTCTCCATAGTCTAAGAATTTCAGTATTTTTTTACAAGTTCAAGTCCAAGTGCAAGTCTCTTCTGATACACAAGGCAACTTTTAGCAGTGAATCACTATAACCACAAAAAAATTTACATAATCCCAAAGTAAAAGACAAATACTGAAAAAGGAGTAAATACTGAATTTGATCAAAGAAAGACCAAATCCTAGCTGTGCAGGCATTAAACTCTACAACTACATATATAAAACCCGAGGTATGTGGAAGTGAGCTATGTATTCCAGCGGGCTGAGGCATCCCCATTTCTGCAGGCTTGCTAGTTGCAACCCATACAGCCTGTCTGTGGGATGGCTCCAGTGCCAGCATTCTCTTTTCTGGGAGTATATTTCACATTTCTAGCATTTTCAATTTCTTGGGATCTCTTTTTCATCTTTGGGTTCATTTCCACAATTTCCTGCATTGTCTCTACATGAGATTCTTCCTGGGCCCTCTGGGCTTTCCTCTGAAGTCTTTATGCAAACTCTGTATCTTGAATGTTTTACATTCTTTATGCTGGATAAATGGTATTATATGGATGATCCCAAGGTCCCAAGGTCTGTTGTTATCAGCAAAACCCCCTTGGACCATTGCTGCTCCAGGCTATGAGTGATGGCTAAGCATGCTGCAATGAACCTCAGGGAATCAGTTTCCTATAGACTCTTCTCAAGAATGGAGCCTAAAAACACCCTTTTCAAATAAAAGTATTATACATTTTCACCCTGAAGACCATAAAGAATTATTCTCCCTGATTTCTGAAATTCCCCCTACAGATCACTTCTTGTCCCCATTTTACAGCTCTTGAATTTTTTTTTAATTTTCATAAATTGAGTTTATTCATACATTATAGGGATACACTATGACCACATTCCCCATTGGAAATTTGTACTTGTACATGATATAACTTGATTCTTATATTTTTCCCATTGCCTTGCCCTCCCTACAATACCTCCACATACATAAGCTGTGTTTGTTTGTTCCCTTTTACTGTCAATTTTTTCTTTAGCATCTTTACTTTCCTCTGCCCCTGCCCAATTATCCTTCCCCTTTGAGCATTTTCTTTCTAATTCACAGTATCTATCATACACTTCTGAATTCATTTGTAGCTTAAGTTTATCACACTAGAGAAATGATATATTTATACATCCCTGTCTTATTTATTTAATTTATGTGTATGGCCTCAAGGTGCATCCATTTAGCTATAAATGTCTCTAATTTATTATTCTTTATGGCTGAGGAAACCTTCATTTTATAAAAAGAAAACACATCTTCTTTATCCAGTTTCCACTTGATTTGGGCTGTTTCTAAAATTTAGCTATTACAAATTGAATTGCTACAATATAAGTGCATACATGTAGCTATTTTGGGAGCCGTTTCCTACAGTGCCATGGCTGCCCATGTAGGAGAGAAAATGTCAGCCTGATATCTGGATCAGAGCCCAATATTGTCTACCTTTGTCAAGGATAATTACTGTCTTTGCCAGATTAAACTAAAAACCTTTATACACCCTCATGCCAGATTAAACTAAGAACCTCTACACACCTTAACCAGATTAAATTAAGAACATTGTCAGCACACCCCGCCCAACAGTTCTTTCACTAACTTTTTTTTTTCTTTCCTGTACATGTGAATGAAGCTAGTTGGCTTGTAGGTGGTACTTAAGAAATGTATAAAAGCAGGCTGTTAAATAAATGTGGCATTCATTCGGTATTGACTGATGAGCCCTTCCAAGTCCTGCTGTCCTGTCTTTATTTATTTCTCCTCCTAGCCCCTCGGCTCAGTCACCCCATTGCTCTGCCCGGCACTGTTGTATGATGCTTTTAATGCATTCATGAAAATATCAAGCAGGGAAACTGCAGAGTCAAATGGGATCTCTAATTATAGCTTACTGAGAAATATTCACATTGATTTCCACAGTAGTTGCACCAGTCTACACTTCCATCAAGGGTAGAGAAGGTTTCCTTTCTCTACATAAACCCACCACCATTTGTAATTGGTTGATTTCTTGATAGCAACCATACTTTCTGGAGTGAGATAGAATCTCAGTGTTGATTTCCTCTGCAGTTCTTGAATGACCAGTGAAACTGAACATCTTTTTATAGGTTTCATGGCTGCTTTTACCTCTTCATCTGAAAAATGTCATATCAGTTGTGCAGTTTTTTCAATTAGGTCTTTAAATTTGGAGAATCTGCTTTTATTTTTTCTTTATATATTCTAGACTGTAAAATTTTTGTCAGAAGAAACACTGGGAAAAATTTCTTCCTATATTGTAGATTATGTTTTCACTCTGTTCGTAGTTTCTCTTGAAGTGCAGGAGCTTTTTATTTAGGTAAGATCCCATTAATTGATTCTTTTTTCTGGTTACTGTTATATTGAGGTTTTATTCACAACATCTTTCCCTAAGCCACTGTCTCCAAGAGTTCTGCCCAACCTATCTTCCAGCAGGTTTAGTGTCTCTATTTTAATATTTATGTCTCAAATGACTTAGACTCGAGTTTAGTGAATGCTAAAAGACATAGATACAGATTTAATATTTAGCAAGCTGAAACCCAGTTCTTCCAGAACCATTTATTAAAGAGGGTATTTTTCTTCCATTGATGATGTTTGACTCCTTTGTCAAAGACAGGGTGAATTAGTTTGTAGTTTTTCTGCATTTTCTAGTATTTTCCAATGATCCTTGGATGTGTTTATTTGCCAGTGTCATGTTATTTTTATCATAATGGCCTTGTAGTACAGTTTAAATTTGGGTATTGTGATACCCACCAAACAGACCTACAATTTTGCTTTACTAATCTCTGTATACCACCCAGGATATTGAAGTTGAGACAGTTGGTATAACTACCACAATAACCTATGAAATACCCCCACAGTGCAGTATTTAGTCTGGAGGAAAGGAAAGAGAATAAAAAAAATATTTTCAAATGTTCATGAATGGCAAGATTTACCATATTGTAACTGACCTACAGAAAAACAACATCAGAAGAATAAGAAAAAGTAGACACCAAATTAAGAAAACCTAACAAATGAGTAGATGAATTATAGATGTATTTGTTAACTTATGAGCTTAAAAAAAAGAGAAGTTAAGAAAATACTTCTGTAGCCTATTGGCTATTCATTCATTATTTAAAAATATTTGTCAGATACACTAAATATAGAGTAAAATTGTATTTTACTAATCAAAACTCAGATATATTTTCTTAAAAAATAGTACTGTGATATCACAATTTGTTTGGGAGATGAATTTTCAAAACAAATGAAGAAATTCTTGCAATAAACTGGAAATTTATAGCAACAACAGGATCGCTTGTAGAAAATGAACTAGTCTATAAAACCTATTTGCATAGTTACAAATATTATGCTGTAGGTTTACTACCTTCTAGATGATATTGAATCAGCAAATAATTATACACAGTCTTTGTTTTTAGATTATTTTAGTGGAATAAATTTTTAAAATATATGCAGTTTTGTTTCTTAAGTGCTTTCATGACTCTCAGAAAACTAGCTCCAGTACTCAGTCCCTCATAAAATAATATTCAAACATGACTATTCTCACTTGTATGTGATTGGAAAAGGCCAAGACGGATTCCCCAGTAGGAAAGCTGGCAAACAGCAGGCAAGTTGCAACCACCTAGTTGAGCCCCAAGCTAAGTGTGAGAACTGGCTTCTCCAAATAAGTGACTAACAAATATTTTAAAGTAGAAAATGCATCAACATTTTAATTTTGATAATATTTGATAATATTTTGATAATATTAAACAATAAGTGAACAATGCATAAGATAATAATGTGGAGCTCTTTGGAAATTATGTCTTTCTTATCATCTCACTTTTTTCTTCCCTTCAGCATAAAATTTAATACCTGGCCATTGCTCTACTAGGTATATACACACAAGAATTAAAAGACTCATATCGCAGTGACATATGTACACCCATGTTTATAGCAGATCAGTTTGTGATTGCTAAATCTTGGAAACAACCCAAATGTCCATCAACTGGAGACTGGATAAAAAAGCTGTATTTCTTCTACGGAATGAAGTATTACTCTGCTATAAAAAATGGTAAGTTTGAATTCTTTTTTTTTTTTTTATTATTATCTTTATTGGTACATTAAATATACACATCATGATTGCCCTCCATAATGGGGATTTGTACCAGTATAAGACAGAACTTAATTCTCATTTTTTCCCATAGCCCCCCCCACCCTACCACCCCCCC
>PVIR01044313.1:0-11280 GCA_004026965.1 Petromus typicus
ACACACACACACACACACACACACACAAACACACACACACACTAAAGAGTGGAAGATTCATAAGTTTTAA
Organism: Petromus typicus; assembly: GCA_004026965.1. Classification (NCBI taxonomy): domain Eukaryota; kingdom Metazoa; phylum Chordata; class Mammalia; order Rodentia; family Petromuridae; genus Petromus; species Petromus typicus. The sequence goes on from PVIR01044313.1 coordinate 71, forward strand.
ACATTTCAGAAATTTTGTCAATACCTTTACTGACCACTAAGGTTTCTGAGTAGAAATTCCAGTGTTCACACTGAGAGGATCATTACACTGTCATCATTTAGCAGTCAAAGTCTAACAAGAAGAAATACAAAGATTTTCTGATGGTATCAGCAGTTCAGCTAACCAGTGTGATGTAAGTCTTTGTAGTATGCTTTCTATTACTCAGTTAATTTCATTACTAATATTGTATTTTGATTCATGAATGCCTACAGTGTTGGAGCTTCAGTTGAATGATGTCACAACTCAAGATGATCTAGTAACTTTCCCAACAGTTCTAATAAGGAAGGGTGAAGTTTTATTGGATGTATTAATTATTTAAATAAAGTATTTTTATATTAATCTAAAAAATGGGGAGAATTAATTTACAGCTAGCAATATGAGCAATAAAGCAAGCAGAAGTTAGTGGCTTCTCTGTTCTCCAGCAAAAATAGTAAAAATAAGAAAATATTCTATAAAAAATAAACAAGTAACTGTTACAAAAGAAAAAAAAAACTACCTTACATCTCAGATTACAATATTTTGATTCATCATTAGCTCGGGTATAGGTTGGTGTGAATATGAAGATTTTTTCTTAATTCCAAAGCACAATGAACAGTTAAAAAATGTTTAGGTGTAGCTCAATGGTAATGTGTGTGTAAAGCATGAATAATGTCTTGGATTTAATTCTCAGCAAGAAAGAAACAAAGAAGAATGAAATAATGAAAGAAACAGAGAAAAGAAAAGAAGAAAGAAGAAACTGCAAGTGTGAAGTGATGTCTCATATACCTGTCTCAGTTCCTGAGCTTTAGTGACATAATAGGACTTGCATTATGAAACACTGACACAAAAAAATCATTTTACCAAAAGTAGGAGACAATTTATGTGATATTTGTCAGTGATATCTTGAAAATGACTTTCTATTATTGCCAGCATTGTCATTTTCTGAATCGAATATTATAATTGATTGAGTTTTTAAATTATTATTAATAATTATATTATTAATAAATATCATTTTAAGTATTTACTCACTAGTCAGCCATGATGCTCAGTATACATTTGGAGAATATGCCCTTTGGTCATTATATTATTTCTCTACTGAGATTATTCAGTTAATAAAAACAGTAACAAATATAATCAACAATAAAATACATAAAATGCAAAATTATTAGAAATACATGCAGAACTCTATGCATACTCATGCATAAGAAAATATTGCTGAGGGGCCGGGGAGTTAGCTCAGTGGTTCCGGCGCCTGTCTTGCAAGCGCAAGGGCCCGGGTTCGATTCCCCGGTAACCACATAACAATACTGGGTGTGGAGACCCACACCCAGCAGCAACCAGTACCACATACCACAGTGCTGGGTGTGGTGGCTCACGCCTGTAATCCCAGCACTAGGGAGGCAGAGGCAGGAGGATTGTGATGTGAGTTTGAGGCTGAGCTCAGGGCCAGCCTGAACCACAAAAAAGCGAGACCCTGTCTCAAAAAACCTAAAAAAAAAAAAAAAAAACAACCAGAAAATATTGCTGATACATAAAACACAGCTGAATAAATAAGTCATTGTGTACTTCAACTGGAAGGTGAAGAATCTGTATTATGTAATTGTTGGCTTTTTTCTTATTTATACATGAGTATCTCTATAATGTCTTTCATATAACATTCTGGAAAGTGACAGCTGCTGCTAATAATATATTCCAAATATATAACGTATGGCCTAATAGATAAGGAATGTTGAAATTTAAAACTCTGTTACATTAGGAGACATGTTACCATTAACCCGCCGCACCTCAGACACATGTATCTCACCGTTCTCACAACTTTCTGATGATGCTCTCATTTATTTAGCTTTTCACTTGGATGCTTGTTCTTTAGCTACTACAGTATGAGAACTTTCCTTCACACAAAGTCACATATTTCCATAGGCAGTGCCTGGACATGGAGTATGTATTTACACATTCCGCCTCTCCCGTTGTATGCATCATAATAACAGCAGAATGAACTGATCTCCTTGAACTGGAGACCTCCTGTTACAAACATGGACTTTCTATTCCTCAAGAAACCCTTCAGTCACTCCTCCCAAGATAAACACAAGATAGTACCTCATATGTCAGATACTGGTACTGCTCTAGTGTGTCATAACCACAGCAGCTTCTGCACTGAATTTGGATTAAATGCTACTCGTTGCAGAGGTACCCAATGCCCTACATTAAATGGAATGCTTTTATCTCTGTGATCTTTTCTCTAAAATTTCCCTATAGTCTAGCGATGTTTATCTCATCCACTGTCCTAGAACTGACCAAGCCATCCCCTGCCTTAGGATACCCACATAGATGTTTCTTAGACTCACTACTTGCTATTAATTCGTGCTTTCTTTCTCATCTATGACAGCTGTATTGTTTGAAAATCACCTCGCTATGGTCTTCTTTCATCATATTAATTTTGCAACCAATCCCACACAGGAATTCTGTTTTCCCTTTAACTTGGATGCCTATTATTTCTTTTGACTTTTAGCAGCAATTATCTTCTCATGATATACAACTTGTTTATGTCTGTACTCTCCCATCGGCTTACAATGCAAGTTAAAACAAGACAAATATTCTTGATTCTTTATTTAATGATTGTATAAAAATGGACACTAATATATATTGTTGAATAAATACTAAATGATATTAAATAGGTATTATAAATAAAATCCTAAGTAGCCACTTCAAGAAGTGTCTGAATGATCTACGTAACAAAATGTTCAAATGCTGCAAGGCCAGATTGCATATTGATTTATTTTTTAAATTGCAGTTAAACGTTTTAAATTCATTCAAATAAATTCTGTGTGGGATAAAGAACTGATATATAAAATATGAACTATAACATTGCTTTGAAGTAAACAGGAACATACACTGAGTTTCTCTGTTACTCAGAGAAAGAGAACTGTGAAAAATACTTAGTAGAATGAACTCATTCTTCCAACAACCAGAAAGAAATAGAGACATATAGACAGACAAAAGCAAGTATGTGTGTGTGTGTGTGTGTGTGTATTAATGAGTTGAAGGTTGTGTGAGAAAGCATAGAAACAGGATAAGCAACTTTTGTGGTAGTTGAGGTCAAGTGTTGGACTTGACTAATAATTTGCTTCTTCTTCCTTTTTTTTTTTTTTTTTTTTTTTTTTTTTTTTTTTTTTTTTTTTTTTTTTTTTTTTTTTTTTTTTTTTTTTTTTTTTTTTTTTTTTTTTTTTTTTTTTTTTTAGACAAGGTCTAGCTTTGTAGTTCAGGGTAGTCCTAAGCTCAGCCTTGAACTCACAGCAATCCTCCTGCTGAGGATCCTTCCGAGTGCTGGGATTACAGGCATGAGCCACCATGCCTGGCACTGTGGTATGTGGTTGTGATTGGTGGAGAGAGTGAGTCTCCACACCTACCATTGTCATATGTGGTTACCAGGAATCGAATCCCGGCCCTCGGGTTTGCAAGGCAGGCACTGGAACCACTGAGCTAAATCCCCAGGCCATAATTTGCTTCTTAATAGAACAGGGCATTGCACCAAATATTAGAGCAAGCAAGTAGTGCCTTTTAATAGAAAAATGCATACAGCTTTTTGTTAATGAAAACTCAAATACTAGCACTTACATGTCCAATGATAGTATATAGTCTTCAAATGTCAGGCTTCTCAGTCTGTAAAAAGCAATGGTTCCTGTTCTTATGACTAGTAATGAGCATCACAAAAATGATAATTATTAACATTTCCTTATTTCTGACTGACATTTCCAGCACTGCATTGTGAGCTTCTACTTGGTTCTGCTTATGTGGTCTGTATAATGACCTCATGACAGATAATATTACTTGTGCTTCAAAGATCTGTCAACAGGATTAAATGAGCCAACCCACGGGAAAATACTATTGTAAACTGAACAAAACCCACAAACACAAGTGATTACGTTACTTAACACAACCGTACATCACACCAAACAGAGTTCCCGAGGAGTGCATTTTGCTGCTGAACTCTCATAACAACTGCTCCCCAAATATGAGCACTTTGAATCATATTCGAGCTAAAGGTATAGTCATCTTGCCATGCAGCCCCCATGCCAGTCAATAGCTGCAGGTACTGGAAGCCCATGCAAAGTGACAAGAACAGAGATGTGTTGGAAGAGAATGCATAATATTCTCAGCACTTACTATGAATAATGGAATATATTTCATTAGCATGTTTTTTATATTGATTATGTGTCAAAAGTATAATATTTTGAATATATATAAGTATATCAGATATATCATTAATATTTCTGTTTCTTCTTAAATTAACTCATTTTTTAATTGTCCTTAAGACTGAACAGGAAGCTACATCCCTACCCTTTTTTATTGTCTTATGTTTTAGATTAAGTCTTGCTCTTTTACTATGTTTCACAGGCTGAGCTCAAACTCAGAATCCTCCTGACTCAGCCTCCCCAGAGTGCTAGGCCTTACAGGTGTGCCTCACCACACCCAGCTTCTTCTTCTTCTTCTTTTTTTTTTTCCTAGAAACTGTAACATTTTAAATGTGACTCACTTTACATTTCTATTAGTTTATGATGCTTTATGTGAACTTGTTCTCATGGAGCATCCTGTAGTCCTAGCACATCTCTCCAGTTTTCACTTAATACCCTGTGAAGCATTTATGGAAGGCAAAATTCTCAGAGTGCAATTGGAAAAGCGCAGAGTAGCAGAGATGGTTAAGGTCATGGCGTGAGAAATGAGATACAAGCTTAGAAGCAAAAAGATAGAAGGAAATTTTCAGTACTGCAATTCATTTATAGGTATAATTTATGGAAAGGGATGATCAAGTGTTTCTTGACTATGCCAGTGGGAAGCTTTTAGCATCAATAACATTACAATACAGGATATTTGATAGTATTCACAGAGAAGCTACATTCAAACAGTGACTGGATCCAACATTGTGATACTCATCTGCAACAGTAAATTGCAGAGAAAATTCATTTGACCAGCCACAAAGAATAGGTATAGGAAGAGGCCACTAGCCCAGGCCATCTGGGTGGTAAGAGGACTGTGTGTACCATGTCAAGCAGGAGCCTTAGGCACTGACATAGGTCATGGGCTCAGAATTGAGACCTCACATGATGTCCCAGGAACAAATACAACATTTGTGGGTGAGTTTCAGGGGAAACTCTCCACAGCTCACTCTAATTCTCAAAAACAAACAAAAATTCTAGAAAACTTTTAGGGACAAAATCTAAAAGCGAATCTGCATAGGATCAGGATTTGGACTTCAAAACATGGGAGAGGAGAGGCTTGCTGTCAAGATAAGTCCACAGAGTCGGGCTGGGCTATCTAGTAAGCTGTGGAGCAAAGTGCAGGACAGGAAGCCACCCGGAGACAGAGACCAAGTCCAGAGCTGCCCATAGTTCTTCAGGGAGAAGCAGCAAGAAACACTGGGCAAGAAGGACAACAACACAGACAGGAGCAAAATGAGTATGAGCCCACTAAGTGCTGCTGCCAAGGCCCTCAGTTCCCCAGGTCTAAGATATTTCCATCCCCAAACACTTGGTAACACCACTCTTGGAAGAACAATAGCAACAACCACAAGTGTGTCAAACCTGGATAAAGAAAACCATAAAGCGCGCTGAGGGAAACAACATGGCGAGAATCAAGGGCTGTGTCCACATTTCTGAACAGCAAGATCCTGTTTTGGAGACGTAAGAAATTTTATTGTTGGGAACATCAGGGCAACTGCCTTAATAGAGTGTGGGACACTCTAGGAGCAGCACTGCCCCAGCAGATTTCTTCAGGGACCAGAGCGCTTCCCATTCGCTCTGCCCAGCCTGGCAGGATGCCCCGCGTGGGACTACTGACCTTTAGAGACTGGACTGCACGGTATTTGGTTTAAAATACATTCACAGAGAAAGAGTCACATAAGGTCAGTTCAGCTCTGGGGGATTCAAATATGGAACCAAACTAAAGAATCACAGATATTTAAATGAATTTGTAAAAGAAGCAAATTAAATTGAACAGTCTTTGTCTCAGTGATGCACAGAGTTGAAACAAAATCAAATGTTGTTAGGAAAATTAGATGTTTGTAGAAAAATTAAACTGTTAAATCAGTTTTTCTCAACTTACTCGGAATATATTGCATATGAGTTAAAGCACTGAATTTTAAAATGTATTCCATGGTAAATATTGATGTAGGAAGACTTGTATGGCACATTTGAAGGGACAAAAGTTCAAATGTGCAGCCTGCCCATTGTTCTTTAAAGGGAACAACTGTTAGCATTGCTGCTTGTTGGTACAGACAGAGGTACAGCGGTCCGGGGTCTGAGTCAAGGTGTGAGATGTGGGGACGACCGAGTACATGCCCACCAGTTGCTCCTGCAGGAGGAGTCCGGAAGGAGGAGTCTGGGGTCAAGGCACAGGAAGGAGGCTGCACACGCACCGCCGTGCCTGGTGCTTCTGTCTCTGTCTCTCTCTGTCTCTCTCTATCTATCTTTGTCAGTCTCTCACTGTCTGTGTCTCTCTGTCTGTCTGTCTCTGTCTCTCTGTCTCTCTCTTAGCATTTTCTCAGTTGTCTCAAGGCTGCCAATACAGGATGTATTGGGAGTGGTCTGGGACACAGAGGAAGGCGGGGTCAGGGGATCCTCAACATCTCTCCCACCTCTTGACAGTTTCCCTGGAGCCGTCTCAGGAGCTGTAGTGCCTCTAATGCAAATGTTTTAATTCTAAATCTGCAGGGAAATGTATTTTTCACATTCTGGACTTCCCAGAACTTCTTCATCTGCAGTTTTCACATGGGAAGAAAGTGACTTTTGCCAGAGAAAGGGTCACCCCGGACTCCCACAGCACATTTCCAGATGGGCTCTGTGGCATGGCCAGGGGCAGATTCTCGGAAGCAGTTACAGGGCACCAACCATCTGCCTCTGTGTGTGGTCCCCGGTCACCAGTGAATCCACTTACCTGCTCATGAGGTCACCTGACCCAGATGGCCCCAACACTGCAGCCCAAACCCAGCGCTGCTTTGTAGCCTTAAATCTGCACATCCCTCCTGTGCGCATGAGGCCGGACAACCTTCTCTGCGGGCCAAGCCAGGCCTCCCATGCTGTCCGCGCTCACTGGACCCGGAATCGCCTCCACTCGGGTATCTCCTGGGGAGGGAGTATGGGGTACGGGCTGCTGCCGACACCTGCTGACTGGCCCGGGCGTGTCGTCCACTTGCGAACATGAGATGGCAGCAGCATCACCTGATGTTAATGGTGCCAGACAGACAGACAGACAGAGGAAGACTTTTATCCAACTAGACTCCCAAGACAGGGAATTAGAAATGAGACTTGTGAGATAGCGGAACCAGGCAGGAAGAAGCTCATGAGGCAGCTCCAGAAAGAAAAGACTAGGGAAAGAAAAAACCCGAAATGCATAAAACTGAACCAGAGCTGCTGTAAACGTGTGAGGAGAAATTGCAGAGAGGCCTGAGGCTCACGAAGAGAACAAACGCTAGTTGCTGTAAGTGCACCAAGGACCTTTGTCTTGGGTGAGCAAGCACCGCGGGGCTCTGTGAGGACCGCAGGCGGCTGTGCAATGCAGGGTCACGGACAAGAGCCAAGCCAGCCCCGCCGGGCCTCGTCGCTGTCTGACCACACTTCGTCCAACTCTGAGGAGTGAGGTAGAGGCCTCATCAAACCTGCACAATATGCTGGGCTCCAAGAGGCCACCAGCCTCGCCTGAATCGGACTCTGGCCCTGGAGGTCCAGTCCACAGGCACTCACAGCTGAAGTGCAGACGCCGTGGTCAGGAAAGGTTGCCCGAACCAGGGTGTGGCCTTTTCTGTCCAGCCATGACTGCACGGGCTACTTCTCTTAATGTCGTAGTGCACCAAAGATTCACACAGTCTCGCCTATTTTAGGCCATGAACATGCAACAGTGAGCAAAGGGGAAACGTACTCATATAACATTTAGCAAAGCAAAGCATGTCTTCCACAAACTAAATGCTGCCAAGAAATTTGCTCAGTCCATCATATATATAAAACATGTTGTTATTTTATTGAATGGAGTACTACTCTGCCATGAAAAATGATTAAATTGAGTCATACTTAAATGGATGTACCTTCAGGAGGTCCTCCTAAGTGAAATAAATAAGGCACAGATGTGTAAATACTGTATCTTTTCTCTGGTATGAGAAAATGAAAATGTAAATGAGTTCTAGAATACATAATAGATATTGTGAAATAGTAAATATCCAAAAGGAAATAAGGTGTAGGGGTAAATAACGAGGGGGAAAGAAAGTGTGATAGTAATAAAAAAAAGGAAATGAATATTATGTATATAAGGGGTAGGGGAATGGGAAAAATAATAATCAAGTTGTGTTATATACTGATACAAGCTCTCAATGTTGAATGAGATGATGATATGTATGTATAATATACCAATAAAGATTTGAATTAAAAATATTAAAAAGCTTTATAAAAGTTACCATTTTACTAACAGATCAGAAAAAAAAAAAAACCATCAGAAAATGAAGTGGAGGAAACAGAAAGTAACTGTGATTGTAGTAAAATCTAAAATGTCTAGAAAGCCACTGCCACGCAGTAGGCTGAGGCAAAAGGATTCCTGCACATTCTAGGCCACCTGGGATGCACAGTGAGCTATGTAGCAAGACCCCATCTCAGCAAAACAAAATGAAAAAGTAGAAAAGCAAAATAAAAGACTCACAATGGAGGTTGGCGGCGGGCGGCTCGGGAAATGGCGACTGTGCCACTGAATCTGCGCCGGGGTTGGAGCTTGCTGGCCTCCAGGTCTGCGCCGGAGGAGCGCCCAGGGACTGAGTTTAGCAGCGGGCGGCTCAGGAAACAGCGACTGCGGCACCGAGTCTGCGTCACCAAATCTGCGCCGGGGTTGGAATTTACTGGCCTCCAGGCCCACGCCGTAAGAGCGCCCAGGGACTGAGTTTAGCAGCAGGCGGCTCGGGAAACGGCAACTGCGGCACTGAGTCTACGTCACCAAATCTGCGCTGGGGTTAGAGCTTACTGGCCTCCAGGCCCACGCTGGAAGAGTGCCCAGGTACTGAGTTTAGCGGCGGGCGGCTGGGGTGGGGGGCGGCGACTGCGGCACCCAGTCTGCGTCACCGAATCTGCGCCGGAGTTGGATCTTTCTGGCCTCCACACCTGCGCCGAGGGAGCGCCCAGAGACTGAATTTAGCGGCGGGCGGCCTGGGAAACGGCTACTGTGCCACCGGGTCTGTGCTGGGGTTGGAGCTTGCTGGCCTCCAAGCCCACACCAGAGGAGTGCCCAGGGACTGAGGTTGACAGCAGGAGGCTCAGGAAGCAGCAACTTCTGTGATTGAATCTTCTGTGAATCTACTGTGCCACTGAATCTTCGCTGGGGTTGGAGCTTGCTGGCCTCCAGGCCCATGCCGGCAGAGCGCCCAGGGACTGAGTTTAGCAGTGGGCGGCTCAGGAAATGGTGACTGCGGCACACAGTCTGCATCACCGAATCTGCGCCAGGGTTGGAGCTTACTGGCCTCCAGGCACATGCCAGAAGAGCGTCCAGGGACTGAGTTTGGCAGCGGGCGGCTCGGAAAACGGCGACTGCGGCATCCAGTCTGCGTCACCAAATCTGTGCCGGGGTTGGAGTTTACTGGCCTCCAGGACTGCGCCGGAGGAGCGCCCAGGGATGGAGTGTAGCAGCGGGCGGCTCAGGAAACGGCGACTGCAGCACCGAGTCTGCGTCGCTGAATCTGCGCAGGGGTTGGAGCTTGCTGGCTTCCAGGCCTACGCAGGAAGAACGCCCAAGGACTGAGGTTAGCAGGTCAGAGTCTGATTTTCTCCATAGTAACTGCAGAAGCACAACCAGTCAGCTTGTATTGGTGAGTAAGTGGGCCTGTTGGAACAACAGCCCCTTCCATTGCAACTGCACAGGACCTACAGCCTACTGGCCTCAGGGCCGACAGCACAAGTGAGCCCAGAGACTCTGTATTGCTGAGCAGGCAGGCCCATTGCAACCTCAGGCAGTGCCATTGTAGCAGTTCAGGAGCCACAGTCTCCCTGCTTCTAAAGCAGACAGGAGAAGGTGTTCTCACTGTATTGATTGAGTGCCTCATATGGTGTGCCAGAACTAGGGGTTTTCTTTATGTCCCAATACAGACTGCAAAGAACAACCCAGGAAACACTGCTATTTTAAGATACCTAACTATTAGGAGGAAAGTGACTTGCAACAAACAGCGCCAGAAAACAGGGCAGGTGAAAGATGAGGAAACACTCAAAATCTCAGACACAAAGATCCTCACCTCCAAGTAACACAGGGGGAAGGGAAATAGAGAAGTGTGAAGCCCAGTCTCCAGCGCCCTCGGAAATGGTAACCAAAGCAGATCTAGTAAAATGGAAATCAGAGCTGATCTCTGAGATGAAAGCAGAGATATTGAACACTGTCAATATGATGATTAATAAAGCTAAAGAGAAAATCATGAAGTTGATAGAATCCAAGATATCAAAAGCAATGGAACCTTTTAAACACTTACAAGCAGAAGCCCAGTAAATTAAGAAAGAAAATGAAAGTTTGCTCAATAGAATGAATTTGGCAGAAGACTGAATTTCAGACCTAGAAGACAGGATCTCAACCAATGAACTGGTAAAGCATAATCTATGGAAAAAAGCAAGTGATAATGAAAAGTCAATCCAACACCTCCTAGATGATTCAAAGAAGAATAACATAAGATTGATTGGAGTCACTGAGAAAGCAGGAGATAATGCTAAAGACATCAAAAAGCTATTCACAGAGATAATAGCAGAAAACTTCACAGAAAAAGGTAAAGAATTGGACATACAAATATATGAAGCATACAGAACGCCACATGCCCGTGACATGAAGAAATCTACACCTAGACATATCATCATAAAAGTCCCAGATATTCAAAAAAAGAATGAAATACTGAAAGCAGCCAGAGAAAAGAAAACAGTTACATTCCAAGGGAAGCCCGTCAGTATCATAGCGGACTTCTTAACTCAAACACTCAATGCAAGAAGAGCCTGGAGTGAAGTCTTTCAAGCCCTAAAGGAAAACAACTTCCAACCCAGACTCATGTATCCTGCAAACCTATCTTTCAAAATTTATGGGGAAATAAGATATTTTCATGAGAAAGGACACCAGAAAAATTTCACAAATACGAAACCTGTGCTCCAAAACATTTTAAAGAATATCTTGGAGAAAAATAAGCAAAGTTACAAATC
>PVIR01044314.1:0-11294 GCA_004026965.1 Petromus typicus
AAAAAAGTGTGGGCTGTTGCCAGCCTCAAGACTATATTTTTAAACTGCTATAGATAGCCAGATGTAAGGAGAGACAGACAGAGACAGAGAAAGTAAACTGCCATGTTTAAGAAGACATCCATGTCAGTAAATATCTCCTTTTATCATCAGCCGTATACCGTGCATCCAGACTGCCCTTTGCTTTATGAAAATTTATGCATTAGAAGTATTGCTCAGCATCCACACTCTTTCTTCCAGCTGACTGCAACATAGACCATGGTTTTGTCATGAAAAGAAGAAATCAGATCACAATGGTGCAAAAGATAGTTACCTATGGCTTCCTTCTGGGGGAGATACTTCTGAAAGAACATAGTGTCAGATTGGTCCTAGAGCCAAAGCAACATGACTGACACTGTGCTTGGTGACCTCATGGTGTAAATGCGGTTCACAAGATGGATTCGCCTTTCTCAGTTCTCTGGTCTATGCAATGGGATAAATTTCACTGTTCCCAAGGATAGAATGATACAATCAATCTGAAAACATCTTCATCCTTAAAGTGCTGAACTCGTGTATCTTTATGTTAAATTCATGCATTACCTGAGTATGATGCATATTGTCACATGATGAAAGTGTTTTTGGTGTCAAAATGATATTAGTGTTTATCTATAGAACATCCTTTCCCTTGCTTTCCACCAACTGTATCTTAATAGATTAAGCATATGATAATGTAACTTTTATACATTTTTTTTCAAGAAAAACTAAAATATAGGACACAGTCTCAATCTGGGCCTAATAAATAGGCTTAATTTATTTTTTCTTTTGCTTTTAGTATTTTGATCTCAGTGAAATAAATTATGTGTTCTCCCTGATATAAATGAGATGGGGCTGCTGACTTATATGGATTCAGGCACACAGTTTTCAAGACATATTATCAGAAAAGAGTTGAACTGTAGTCATTCAGAGCCTTGTGTTTTTTCTGTAAGCTGTGGATGTTCTTCACCTAGTCTTTAGGGAGATAACATAATAGAGTACGCCCAAGGGTCTCCCATCTGTAACCAAAGGAATCCAGAATCAATTTCTTACTTAATGATGGAGAGAAAGGCCATTATCCCAGCTTAACATGTAACAAGACATAACGTGTGACAAGAGTCTTTTTCCCATGAGTCATTGCCCAAAAAGTGTAATAATAGAGAGCTCTCATCTCCATAGTTGAAATAAAGATTAATTTGGACTCTTGTAACGCTCCAGTGTAAGTCAACGATCACCTTCACCACTCATTACACGTCACGTTCCATTCACCTCTTCAAGGTAACCTGAATCATTAATTTCTAAAGAAAGAGAATCAGAGTCTGTCTTTCCAATAAGAAAAAGAATCCTACAACCCTGAGCTTTTAACTTCAGAGGTTTCCTCTTCTAAAATCTGCCAGGACAAAAATAAGTACTTGTTCAGCCAAACCAAGAGAGGATAAAAGCCATAATTTTGTGTCTAGCAATTTCAGAGATAACTTCTGAGAAATTTAAAGTGACTAGTACCACTCACAAGATAGCTACTTTTTTCCCCCAAAGAAATTCACCAGAGGGAATCATGTAAGTCTTTGAGGAGAGAGTTGCAAAAGAAAAGAATTGAAAATACATGTAAAGAATTTGCATTAGTAGTGAAATGAGTTTCACTGAAAACGTTTTAGTTTTAAGTTATGAAAGAAAATGTGAAGAGAACAAGTAAGGAAATGCACTGATTGTTTGTTCTCATTTTGAATTCTATTGACACCGGAGATCACTTCAGGACAGGCTTTTACCCTGCTGCCTGTGTCTGCCATCTGGATGAGTCCATTACCTGAGCTGTGAATTAAAGTTGATCTTCACAAATTGTCATAGTTCCTTTTAACCTGCTCCCATAATGGGCTGAATCATTGGGAACGTGAATTTTCAATTGGATCACACACTACGGATAATTGTTCCAGTATTCATGTGAATAAGCAACATTGTTAAATGATCAGAGAGCAGAATCTAGGCTGCGATTATTGGATACTTTCACAGATCCTCCATCAAAGATATGAGAATGTCCTAGAAAACAAACAAACAAACAAACAATCTTATTCCTGACTTGGTCAAACTGGGAGGGCAACTAATCCAGGTTCTGGAAAACACAAAAACAAAACAGAACAACAACAAGAAAAAAAAAAGCCTCCAATTTTTAGGAGTAGGTCAAAAGCTAGGAAATTAGTCAGACTTTGGTCTATCAGACAGCCAAAAAATAAAAATTCTGGTTCTATTGAAAGTGCTTTGGTCTTAGGGCTAGGTCCAAAGCTCTTCCCTGGATACAAGGACACTGCAGCAATAACATCGATTCAAATATCTTAACTTTAGTAGATCTACTTTACCTACTCAGTTATGGTATAAATTTGTTATTTGTGGACTAAGGTAGCTTTTATAAAATAGTTCTCCGACCATTCATTTATTTAGCCTTAAGCTGTGGGGAAGTACTTCTATCACCACCACCTTCTACAGGAGGAAGCTCATATTCAGAAAAGTCAAAGAATATCATCACATAGAGGGAAATTGAATTTGCAGACACAGAGTGTAACAGTCTTGATCTTTTGGGCACAAGTGTAGTAGAGGAAGACTGGGTGAAGGGATGGAAGGATGGTGTAGCTCCTGAATCTCGTGGTCCTCAATCTTTGCAAACATTTATCCATTAGGATATTTACTACTGTTTTGTGCCATCTATAATGGCCTCAGACAGAGGTGACATTTGCATTCTTTAAATTTCTATATCCTTCATTAGTACAGTATTAGGTCTTTAGTATCATCTCTATCAAAATTCCCTTTACTATTAAATGTTATCCAGAACTTGCTGTGACCAACATGCTGTCTTCAGTATATATGTACTGTGGTGACCTGAACATTGTCCTTAAGGGTAATTTCGGCCTAATAGCAAAATCTGTGAATGTCACCTTATGTGCAAAGGCACCTAGCATGTTTTGGCTATGTGGAGGAAGTTGAGATGAGCAGATTATTTTACATTATATAGTGTAGGAGACAAGCATTCTTCAGAATGAGAAGCCAGTGCTTCATTAACGGAGATTGAAGACAAAGCGAAGACAGTGGGACAAGATGCATTATACTGGCTTTGAAGTTGAAGGCTAGGGCAGGACCTAAGAGAGGCAACAAATGCATTTTCCAGATCTAGAAAAGACTATGTTTCTCCCCCAAAGATTCCAGAAGGAGTATCATGCCATCTATCTTTGATTTTGACCCAGGAAGACTGACTTTTAACTCCCAACCTCCCCAGCTGCAAGAGAGGAAAAGGAAGTCAATGGGCTTTGGTTCCTGTCTCCTTGTTTGCAGTTGTCATAGAAACCACAGGACACATCTGTATTTATACTTATGAATATGTCTTCATGGATTGTGAGCCCTGATAATCTGATACTAGTATTAATATTGGGAACCATTATTCAACGCAAATCTTTTGAGAAATTGTGGATTTTGCTTGTGAATGTGTTATTATCTATTTTTATCTTATACTCTTGCAATACTTAGAACAGCAATTCATGTAAATTAAATGTTTTACAAATTTTTACCTTCATTAAAAGTTATATGTTCTGGCTCATCATGCAATATTTGGAAAATACAAGAAAAAAAACAGCCAAAATTTTTTACTCCCGGACACCAGAAATAAGCACCTTTAACACTCAGGATCTATTCTTCTGTAATTTTTATGCTGATACTGTAGTTTTATTTGTCAGTTTTACACAGTATAATTATGTACTCTCTACAGATATTATACTTTTATATTTTTCTTCCTGATATTGAACAATATAAGCTTTAATTATATTGTGATCATTTTCTCATCAAAATATAATGTTCTTTCCATATCATTTCTATTATAAGTCGTAAGTATAAAAACAGAATAAGAAATAGAGAATTATAATGTGAAAACCTTCATTGGTTAGTCTTCCTGATTCATCACACTTTTCCAGATTTCCAGATAGGAAGAAATGGATAGATAGAAACACAGATAGACAGAACAATATGTAGACAGAGAACAAACACACAGAGGATAGCACCAAATATATTGACTTGAAATTTATTTTTTAATTCAATGGCATATATTTACAACATAAACATCTATTTCACAACATAAAATGAGTTTATTCTGTTCCTCTATACTCTTACTATAATTTATATGGTGATGAGAATTTAAATTTTCTGTAATGTTTTGATGTTCCAAAACAGTCATAAGCATTTTTTTCCAACACCTTGAATGTCTCTATGTGAGAGTTAATTTAAAAGTAGAATTTGTTGGTCAGCAGTTTTATATATTTTTATTTGATTGTTACTGACAAGTTGCTCTCTAAAAATCTCATACCAATTTAGACTTCCATCCACAGGTATACTATATTCTTCATAACCTTAATAATACTAGGCAATATGCTGCTTTTTAGTCTTTGAAAACAAGAGATTAAAATAGCACTCTTTATTTTCATTTCACTGAACAATACATCATTTTAGCATAGTTTCATATATCACTTACATTTTGTAAATTGTTCAAATCTTGTGGCCATTTTCCCATTTATTATTTATTTTTTTAAAACCACAGTGTAACTTTAGAAACAGCGGCTACACTAATGAATCCTATCATTTACCAGTATTGAAAATTATATATATATATATATATATATATATATATATATATATATATATGGCAAGCATGTTTCAATGGAAAAGCTTTTATACTCTTCTAAATTACCTAGTTGCATCCAATTTGAACATAAAGGAGATACACACTTTAAAAGTTCTTTCTCTTTTCCAAATAACTTCACCCAACAGAGAAACAATGCCTAGGCTGCCACTCCAGCTCTGCATGCTTGTCACTGAGCCCCTGTGTCCCTGGTGAGTCTCCCGCCCCCCGGGCACTCCAGGTCCTGGTTGAAAGCACACACCTCAGGTCAGCCCTGTGATCCACACCCTGCTTCACGGGATGTGGGGACATGCTGAGGGTGAGACTGAGGTCCTGGGGCCTTATTAACAACAGAATGCATCCAATGGGAGCAGAAGAGAGGCTGGCCACTTCAGGTAGCTCACAGTTCAGACTCTGAGATGTCCTCTGCCTAGAAGGCTGTCTACAGCAACAGGACCCAGGTGCTGCAGGCCACGGATGTGAGGCAAGTACCCGGGTGCCTGCAGTTGAGCTGTGGGGTGTCAGGGAGCACAAGTACCCAGGTGGCCTGAATTTATGTGTGATGATGCTGCTACCCCGGTGCATGAAGTTGAGTACCATGAAAATCAGACTACCAGTACTCATTTGTGAAATTATGAATATGTTTCCTCTGCAGGAGTGAAAGCCAGACAGCAGATCAAGTAGGAATTTCAAAAAAATCATCTCTCTAGTCTACTATTGCTGTAGAGACCAGGGGAAGAAAATGTAAGTTTTTTTGTCTTTTTCACTACTGTCATATAAAGTTTGTAAATAAAATTTTACAAAGTAAAAAAGAGAGACTGAGAATGCATTGTAGTGTCCTGCCACAGTAAATAAGACAACACGGCATTATTCCGTTTTCTGAAAAATATTCTTAATTAGGCAAGTCAGTAAAAAGACCTCTCATTTTCTGGAGTGTGATCAAATATCTCCACTTTCGTTTGTTTACATATTTTTCCTTAGGATATTTTCCTTGAACTCTATTAGTACCAAAATGTTCTTACTTCCTTAGTGGTCCTGGATTTTTGGTACAAAGTCGTCAAAGTGAATGAACAGTTCTTTTGATATAATTTGGTGCATGGTTTAAGTCTAAAGTGCTTGAACTTCTCAGGTGTTAGGAATGCAAATGGCTCACAGGGCACTCTAGTTTTCAGTCTCTACCTGAGTCCACTGTGGATAGGTGGGGCTTGCCAAAAGACGAATCACAGGAGTTTGACCTGAAGGGTGTGTTCCTGCCCCCGACTCTCCTCTGCTCCTTGCCATGGAGGAGCAGCTTTCCTGTGTGAAACCCATGCACCATGATGTCCTGGCCTTGGGACCAACCAGCCAGGAACTGAACCCATAAAACCATGAGTCAAAGCAAACTTCCTCTTCTTTAAATTGTGAATGACAAGTATTTTGTCCCAGTGATGGGAAAGTAGCTGAGTTTCCTCTTACCACACATGGTAGGCAAAGTGTATCTATTAATGGTTTTGGTTCCTTGAGAGGGAATTTGGTAAACTGCTAAGGTCTACACAGGGAGTGGTTAAGAGCACCATAAAAATCAAGAGCCAGTTTGCCAAGGTCCTGAGTTAGCCATTCTGAAGATACTGTCATATATCTGTCTCGTAACAAATTTCTAAAGACACTCATGTGGACTGGGGGTTTAGCTCAGTGGTTCTGGCATCTGCCTGGCAAGTGCAAGATCCTGAGTTTAATCCCTGGTACCACACACCACAGTGCCAGGTGTGGTGGCTCACGCCTGTAATCCCAGCACTCGGGAGGCAGAGGCAGGAGGACTGCTGTGAGTTTGAGGCTCACATGGGCTACATAATGAGTTCAGGGCCAGCCTGAACTACAAAGCAAGACCCTGTCTCAGTAATAAATAAATGTATTTTAAAAATCTAAAGAAATTTATGCTTCTATCTAGTTCTCTCTAAAGACTTTTTAAGGCAAAATAATATTTTTATAATTTTGCCACTTGATACATTTTTTAAAAATTTGTGAGATTTATAATATTGTTTGTTTCTTCTATTGGTTCTGATTGTTTAGCCAATTTCTCATTGACTTTATTTTTTTTTCTAAGTAGCAAGTAGTCTTTCTCACCTAGTAAAATTTGTTGTTTCCCTTTTCCTTCTTTTTCTATTAGCTTTTACACAGAGAAAACTATTCCACTTCAATATAAACTTCCATGTGACTACCAGTTTTGACATAGATTCATTGATATTTTCCCAAATTATTTTTTTCTTTTATGTTTAACCCTTTAACCCTTCTAGAATTTGCTCTGCTATTTGTTGTTATATGCGGATCAAAATTTATTTCTTTAATTTTCACAAAACTAATAGAAAATTAACTGGTGGAATTAATGAATTAATTAATATTTTATTCATTAAATGGTGAAAATCTTCCACATTGTTCTGAACTATTGACTGTGCAATCTGTTTTAATGCTGCCCTCCAATTCTACTGATTTTTCTTTTATTATATCACTGTTCGTTGAAAAATTATTATATTTACATTTCTTAATCTTGCTAGAACTGGTGTCCTTCCTGACCTTTTTTTCAAAGTGCTATTTTCTAACTTTAAATATTGATTGAACGCTGCACAAGAGGATGAGGAGAGGACTGAGTGCACATCAGTGTGTGAATGAGTATCAAGCAGCTCTTCCATTCCAGAGGCCACAGTGAAGGCAGAGAAAACCCGGCTGCTCCAAAGTAATGAACAGCCTCACCCGGCAACCTAACAGCTGTACAACCAGCTGATGACTTGGCATCTCAAAGGTACATAGATAATTAAAGAATAAGCCACAAACTACAGACAATGGAATTGAGACATACAGCAATAGATAGTGACAAAGCACATCTCCAGGACTACCTTACCTTAGGAACACCTCTACCTAACTCATTTGCATTTGCTAATAAGAATCTTCTGAGTAATGGAAAACAGCACGTGAAACTGGTAGGCCAACCGTTTTAAGCTCGCAGTGACTCATTATCCTCTTTTATTTTTTAATTGAAATCTTTATTGGTACATTATATATACATATCATGATTGTACTCCACAATGGGGATTTGTATCAGTATAAAACACAACTTAATTCTCATTTTTTCCCATAGTCCTACCCACCCTACCACCCCATATAAATAAATTTTTTTCCTTTCTTTTTTGTTATAATCTCATTATTTCCCCCCTTCACCCTATTTTACTTTGAGCATTTTCTATTTCACAATATATAATATATAATTCTAGAACTCATTTACATCTTCATTTTCTCATACCAGAGAAAAGATGCGATATGTACCTATTTGTGACCTATTATTTCACTTATGAGGATATCCTCAAGGTATGTCCATTTAAGTAGAAATGATTCAAACTTATCATTTTTATGGCAGAGTAATACTCCATTCTGTAGAAGAACCACAGCTTTTTTATCCAGTCTCCAGTTGATGGACACTTGGGTTGTTTCCAAGATGTAGCAATCACAAATTGGGCTGCTCTAAACACGGGTGCACATATGTCACTGTGATATGAGTCTTTTAATTCTTGTGTGTATATACCTGGCAGAGCGATGGCCAAGTTAAATGGGACCTCCAATCCTAGCTTTTTGAGGAATCTCCAAACTGATCTCCACAGGGGTTGTACAAGTCTACAGTCCGACCAACAGTGGAGAAGGGTTCCTTCTTCTCCACTCATTACCCTCTTACATCGAAGAGGCTACTAGACAAATCTTCCTGACACAACTGCAAAGCTGTATTTCCTAAAACCCCTGCTATTTGCAGTGTGTAGAAAACAACTACATTTCACTTCAAATTTCTAAAGCTTAAACAAGGCTGTTATATTTCATTGGAATTTTTATGTTTCCAACAGCACACAGAGACTCATCTAACTGTCAAAACATATAACAATGTAGATATTCAAATTAAAGTTATAATAGCCACATAAATAAAATCCTTTAACAAAAGTAGAATTTTAAGCCCAAATTAAGGGAGATGTACAAGTTAGAGGTGTAACATCTTCCTTTTATTAAATTTATTTTAATTGCCCCATAAAGTTTTTTTATATTATGGATTACAATGTGATGTTTTCATGCCTACATATATTATATAATGTGGGAATCAAGATGTGAATGTATAACTCCTCATTTAGTATTTCTTAGTACTCAAAAAACATTTTGGAGTTTTTCTGAAATATAGAAAGCATCCTCATTGTCTGTAGTCAGCCCACAATGTAATGATGTACCAGAACTTCTTTATTTTATTGAATATAATTCAGTCTCAATGGATCAACACTTTCCCATCCTCTTCACTGTCCTCAGCTTCGCTACCACACTGTGCCCTCGACTTCTATGAGATCACCTCGTTTGGGATTCCACATACAAGTGGGGCAGAGTAGTATTTGTCTTTCTGGGTTTATTTTATCTGATTTATCATAAAGACCTCCAGTTCCAGCCATGGAACTGACACTCCTTTGAATGGTGGAAGGATAATTTCTTGAGCCTAACCTGAAGTGTGATAAAAAATATACAGCAAATATTTATATTTAAAAATAACTTTAGGTTTATCTTTTCTTTTTAGAACTCAGGATCAAACTCATAGCCTCGCACTTGCCAGGCAGCAGCAGCACCACTGAGCTACATCCCCAGCCCTATATTTTAAAAATTTTTACAGTGGAAGACACATTGTTATGCACCCCACTCAAAATATTCTCCCTCATTTTGAATATGCTTATCTCACCCTCCTATCACATTCTGAGCAGTGCTGGAAATCCTCTTTCATCTCTTGCTGAACTACAATCAAAAATATGGTGAATGCTGCTGCCAAGTGCTATGAAATAGGAACATGAGCTTATGAAAATATAGTAGTGTGTCCTTGCTCAGATAGTCACTGGACCTGGCACTGTGTGATTTCTAGCTCTTCCCTAAAGTCACAATGACCATGAAAGGGAGACGTTGTGGGTCCATTCAGGGTACTGAGGCAAGCAGGACAATACAGCTAAAGACCCTCAGAAAAAGAAGACTCCAGAGCTGCTGTGTAAAGTGGTGGGGATGAAGGGATAAATGCATTTGTAATGAGGGAGAGGAGTCTGAGATGGCTTCATGACAACGTATCTTTTACTCTAACTTTTTTACTTTAACTGTTTATATGTTCACTGTATTTATCAATCATACCATGTATACCATATTTCTTCATCAGTTAATTCCATATCTTGCATATAGTTGAATAATACTGTGATAAACAGTAGAATGTAGTTGTCCATCTCTTCACCATAGCAATGACATTTCCATTGGAGGTAGGTCTATGGATTGCTGGATCCAGTGAGAGTTTTATTTTTAACTATTGAGGATCTTCCACACTGTTCTCCATAACTGCCATACTAATTTTCACATTCAGCAACAGTGTGGGAGGATGCCTTTTCCACGGCCTCTGCCACTGTATTCTGTCATTCTGATATAACCTGCCTGATGAAGGGGATGATCCCTCTCGATGGTTTTCGTTTGCATCTGCCTGAGGATTGAAACTTTTTTTTATTGACTTAGTTGCTATTTTATTGGTTTCTCTTTAGGTCTGTTGCCAATTCTTACATCAGATGATTTGCATTTTTATTTTATTTATTTATATTATTATTCTGTTATTAAAGTAGTGCTCCTCTTGAATTCTGAGTAATAATCTCTTTTTAGGTGTATAGATTCTCAACATTTTCTCCCAATCTGTGGATTGTCTCTTCAGTCTGTAGATTGCTTCATTTGCTATCCAGGAGGATTTATAATGTACAGCAGGGCTTAGCAAAGTCCAAAGCACAGGAATTAAGGTCATTTATGATGAGAGGTGGATATTTAATTCTAAGGTTAGCATATAAACATAAATAAATAAATATAATTACATTTCTCCATTTCTAAGACTGTCAAACTCCTAATCCCACTGAAATAATTTACAATAGAGATGACACCTTCACCAATATTGTTATATTCATCTTTTAGCATCTTCCCACATAGCATTTTATTGCTCTCTACCTCTACATGTGCATATGTAAGTAAAAATTTATAAAAGCAATTTCTAGATTTTGTGCCAGGCATCATTAAATATCTGTCCTGAGATTTTGGTGGTGGTGGTGGTGATGAGATAACAATAATGCTATAATCCAAGACCAGAAACATAAAATTTACACAATGATTCCATTCATAAATAATTTATTGTCATTGTCTTGAAAATCGAATCCAGGATTACAATCTTTTGATGTCCTTTTTATTTGCTTTTAATCTATTTTATCTTAATTTTTGCACATCATTCATATTTTTAAAAAGATGGGCCATGTGTACTGTCTATACCCTACTGCGTAGATTTCTTTAACATTTTTTTTTTAGTCAGTCTTACTTTGTAGTTCAGGCTGATCCTGAACTCAGCCTCGAGCTCAACAATCCTCCTGCCTCTGCCTCCCGAGTGCTGTGATTACAGGCATGAGTCACTATGCCCGGCACTGTGGTGTGTGGTACTGATTGCGGTGGGCCTAAGTCTCCACACCCGGCTTCATTGTGTGTGGTAAGCAGGAATCAACCTGGGACCTTGCACTTGCAAGGCAGGCACCAGAACCACTGAGCTAAATCTCCAGCTCTCTTTAACACTTTCTACGTTGTAAATACT
>PVIR01044316.1:0-11279 GCA_004026965.1 Petromus typicus
TTTTTTTTTACTTTGTTCTCAATAATTGTAGTTTTATGGAATAATTCTCCAGAGTAATAAATTCACATACAAGCTTTTGTTTGTTTTAGCTTTTTACATTTTACCTCTTTGATTTGGCGGCATGGCTACCATGAATCTGCTCTGGTTTAAGAAAAAAACTGAGGCAAGGTAACTCTTCTAAAGTGAGTTACATTTTACTGGAAATATTTTTAAGTAAGTTAAGCTGTACAGTCATTGCTTATTTGAGGGAAGAGTTCTTACTGATCCAGGCCCTGTAGTGATTCCAGAGCTCCTGTGCTGTTTGCTTTCCTTTCTCTTGTCGCACCTGTCACTGGCCCTGCCAGCACCTGGTGTCTTACTGCACCTCTTGTCTGTTTCCTGAATCCAGTTAATGTTGTAGGGGCCCCTGCTCTCACTTTATCAGGATTGTGCCCCAAGCTGTCTTCTCTTAAGCTTTGGTCCTTTCCACCTTCTGTCAGTAGTGCGGTCTAAGACCGTGCACCGTTTCCTCTTTCCATGGCTGCCAGCACCCAGTGTCCAGGCTGGTGCTTGTGACATGGATGCAGGATAAGGACATCCAGGGTCTCCAGAAGTCTGAGCACATCTTCATGGATTTTCTGTCACTTATTAACTTTCTTGTAATTGTATTTTTTATATTTAAAAGTACTAATGTTGATACATAATTATAAATATTATAATGTCTTATTTTGATACACATGTAGTATGTAATATCTGAATCAAGGTAATTAGCATATCTGTAGCTACAAATATTTATCATTTCTTTACATTGACAACATTTAAAATTCCTTCTGATAGCTGTTTGAAATATACAGCAGATTAACTATACTATACTATAGACACTAGAATTTATTCCTTCTGTCTCACTGTAACTTTTTTTTTGTTTTGAGACAAGTCTTACTTTGTAGTTCAGATTGTCTTTGAACTCACTATGTAGCCCAGGCAAGCCTGGACCTTATAGCAGTCCTCCCTCCTCTGCCTCCCGGGTGCAGGGATTACAGGCGTGAGTCACCACACCTAAAACTATGGTGTGTGGTTCTGACTGCTGGTGGGTGTGAGTCACCACACCCCACATTGTTGTATGTGGTTACCAGGGATTGAAACCAACCTGGGACCTTGAGCTAGAAAGTCAGGTGCAGAACCACTTGGCTAAATTTCCGGCCCTCACTGTAAATTTTTACCAATTGACTAATTGCTCATCTCCTGCCCCACTAACCCTTATTTTACTAATTCTGTGAAAGTAACTTTTACATCCTCCACATGTGAGTGAGAATATACACTGTTGTCTTCCTCTGCTCCGCTTCTTTCTCTGACATAATGTCCTTCAGTCCCATCTATGTTACCTCAAGTTACGGCATTTCCTTCTTTTTGTGGCTGAGTAATACCCACGGTATGACTGTTCATCTCTTCTACTCTCCATTTGCTCTGTGGAAATTACAGGTTTGTGCTCCTTCTAGGAAAGGTGGGATTTGCACTATTTGTTTTCTTTAATCTGTAGTTTGACGTCTTCTCTACCAGATGATGCAGAGCACATCAGGTAGGCGCTGCACCACCTGAGCTAAATGGCCAGCCTGGATGATGCAAAGCAGACATTTGAAGTATGACATGCAGAGCACAGTGGTTGAGACCTGTTGGATTGTGGCCTCTTTTGGCAAAAGCTGAGGAGTAAATTTGAACTATGAGCACAGCTTTGAATGATTTATACATTAGTTTTGCAAAATATGGGAGGGTAGGTAGACTATATTCTTGGAGCAAGAGAGAGGACAAAACTTTGTCCTCTTGGTGTCAGCTCGCCTCATGAATTGCCCAGTCCTGTCTGGTATTGTTTTTTTTTTTTAATCTGCCATTATTGTCATGTGACAGGCCGCCCTGATGAGACCCAAAGCCAGAGCGCATGTTTTTGTCTCCTTCCTCCAAACCATAGGGCGGCACTTTACAGCACTTTGTGTTGACTGGCACAAGGCTAGGGAGAGAAAAAGCACATAGAGATCTTCGTCAGTAGATGAATTTGAGATAGGTTGGGTGAGGAGTTTATATACATGAATGCAATTTTTTGTGGTTTTAATTTTAAAATTGTTTTTCTTAGTTTTTGTACTTAAAGATATTATTCTTTTTAAAATGTGGGTGTAGCTGGGCATGGTGGCACATGTACACTGTAATTCTAGCAGTCTGGGAGGGTAAGGCAGGAGGATCACCAGTTTGAGACTAGCTTGGACAATTTAGCAGCTTAGACTTTGTCTCAAAGTAAAAATTAAAAAAGAACTGGGGATATAGCTCAGTGCAGAGGCCCTGGTTTTAATCCCTAATATCACAAAAAGAAAGAGATAAAGAAGTGTGTGTCCTGTTAGAAGAATCATAACATTATTAATTTTATATCTAAACTTTTTGGCCTGCATTCACTTAATTAAACTGGAACGACAGTGTTAAAATGATCCACAAATGTATTTGGAGGGCTTTTACTTGATTTCATTTGATAGTAAAACGGAGGGAGGAGGCGGCAGTATGTATACGCACTGGGTTTTAGATTGCAGATTCATTTTGGATTCCCATGCCAAGGCCTTGTGCACTTGACTGCACTGCGTCCTACAGCACATTTAATTTAAAATCAGTTGCCCATGGGGACCAGCACATGTCAGCTTCCTGAGGGTCTTTTCCCAGCCATTTGCAAAGGAGACATTTTAAATAGAATCCTGCAGCAGGAGTTTAAGAGATAATGATGAAAAGATTGATTATATAAAGTCTTGAAAATCATTTTTTATTTGTTTCTGTGTAAATCAGCAAATCAACTTGCACTATAAATTCATAAAATCATTCTCAAACGTTTTCAACAGAGGCTTACAGATTTTTCAAAATTATTACTTCTTTTGTTTAAAAAGTACTAAAATTTAATATCCACTGACTGTTTACTTTTGAATGTTCAGAATAAAATGTAATTTATGTATTTTTCCATTCAGGATGAACAGTTTTTTTGAATCAACAGAAATGTTTTCAACAGAGGCTTACAGATTTTTCAAAATTATTACTTCTTTTGTTTAAAAAGTACTAAAATTTAATATCCACTGACTGTTTACTTTTGAATGTTCAGAATAAAATGTAATTTATGTATATTTCCATTCAGGATGAACAATTTTTTTTTTTTTGTATCAACTTGAGATATTTGAGTTTAACCCATTGATCAAACCAGTTTTCCTGGAAAAAAATTTAGTCATCTGAAAATAAAATCTTTACATGATTCTATTTTGAGCCTAGGAGAGATGGCATCCGTACTCTATAAATAATGAGTTGCTCTCTAAGTTAATTAGGCCTGAGAAAAACGAGTTGTCAAACGAAACTGCTCTGTCACTGTTTGCTGTCCGTCTCTTATTCTGAGCCTACTCGTCCTGTACTGAGGATGATGTATTTGTCTCTCAAAAGGGGTACAGATAACTGTCAAGTGTAGTAAGAAAAAAATTTAATTACAGCTAAGGTGGCTTGAGCAGCATGCTGGGTGGGCCAAGACTATATAAGTTCTGTGTGGAAATAGCACCTCACAGACAGAGCCTTGCTCTGTGAGTGTTAAAAACAGTGTGTCTTTTGTTCTTTCTCTGTTAGGAAAATAGTTATAAATTATATAGATCTGCCTCTGAGTATGCTTCACCCCAAAAAGAAAACCCCAGGAGGCTTTTGTGAAAGGATAGTTGTTGAAATATCTTTGCATATCCAGTTTTCTTTTTTTTTAATGGACATGATACTGATTCCACATGTGCAGCCTT
Source organism: Petromus typicus (assembly GCA_004026965.1). Lineage (NCBI taxonomy): Eukaryota > Metazoa > Chordata > Mammalia > Rodentia > Petromuridae > Petromus > Petromus typicus. The sequence continues at coordinate 3,771 of PVIR01044316.1, forward strand.
ATACCCACTCTTTGAAAATTTTTACTATGTATCAACCTTCTGCTTGCTCGGGGTCCTTCCATTTACAGCCCTCCCGGTCGATCCCCAGTGTCTCTCTGCTGTGTCCCCTGCCCTGGAGGCTCATTGTGATAGGAGCTTGTAATCTTGATTTTCTTCTACTCACATTAAATTTAATCTTGTCTAAGACATAGTGGAACAGCAAGGAGGACCTGAGAATATAAGTGATTTTATTTTCTTCTCTCAGCATTTGTTTATTTTTTGTGTGAGATTGCTGGCTTATGATGGAGAGATGTTACGAACAGCAAAAATGTTTTTAATAAATGTCATGCTAATCACTTTAATTTCATTCTTTTATGACAAATTCTAATGATGAGATTAGAGCTGTAAACTAAGACACTAGTGCTAATCCTTGGCACCCTTCTTATTATTATCCTATTTATTTGGCTTGAAGAATTGTACTCGTCTGTTTTTAGAGTATATGTTAATTGAGTACTCAGTATTCATTACAAATAATCTTGTCTGTTTTCTTGTCAAGATTTCAAGAAGGCCCTTTTGCTCTTTCTGTAAAAGCCAAGCAGACTGTATTAACTTCTGGTTTAATTTAAGAAACCAATGTGGAACTTGTTGGCACACCACCTTAAAGAATTGCATGTTTAATAATTGGAAGGCTTTCCATCAGATTTGTATCTAGTCGGAATTAATAATGCTGCTGACTTATTGTTTTAGAAGACGGAGTCCTTGACCTGCTAGGTTGAAAGAACTGCGGCTGCTCGGAACCTTTGTGGGTCCTTTAGCTGTGCCAGGTCCCTTGTGAATAATTAGAGGTGTTTGAAGGTATTGCAGTAGAAGCCAATTTGTGTCTTTCACTTTGCATATTGTTGAAGCCTCATGAATTAATCATAAGCCCGGCAAAAAATTAACTTCTTCAGACACATATTTTGATGGGTCATGAGGGAGAATGTAAAGTGATCTGTAAAATATTCTACTGATCCTCTAAGTATTAAATTATTATACCTACAGGCTAATTTCAAGGGGGAAAGAGCTCCCCCCCCTTTCAGGAACTGAGTTGCATATTTGAAAAGAATCTGTTAGTTTCTAGGACTGTGAAGAGGACAATAAATGAGCAATGATATGATTTCCTGAAAATCTTAACTTTTATGATAACTCTTGATTCTAATTTTGGGAGTTTTTATTTTAATTGTTATTTTAATTTTTAGGCTCTTAAGAACCATACTTGGAACTTTTTGTTGATTTGGTGAAATATATTGTGCAATCCAACAAAAAACTTCTCTTTCATTTTAGGCATCTAAAATTGTGCTAAAATACCAACCAAAGTAATGTGGATTTCCAGTCTTATTTCAATATTAAATATTAACATATTTTACCATCTTCTGTTCTTCAGCCAGCGAAACTGAGATTGCATTCTTCCATGAAGAAGATTATAAGAACTACAAAGCTAATCCCATTTCATTCTGGTGACGGTGTCTCGAGAGCCTCCCTTCTGCATACCTGTAGTAAGCTCTTTATTCCACTAGTGAGTTTTCGAAATTGACAAATACATCTTAAAAATTAATCTCCCGCACTACTATCTGAGCTAAATTTGGTGATTTCTCTCCCTTCAGGGTTCTCCCATTATTCCTTGTTGAAAATAATGTAATAAAAATATTTTTTAAATTTAATAAACATTTATTCAAAAATCTTCATTTGTTTTCTTCATTAGGGATTGTTTCTGTGGTTCACACATTGAGTTATTTAAAAAGATAAGATTAAGGTCAGTTATTTAAAAAGATAAGACTAAGGTCAGTTATTTTTCTTGCATTTTATCTATAGTTTCTTTTCCTTTCTTTCTTTTTTTTTTTTTTCAGTACCATGATTCAAATTTGGGACCTTGTGCTTGTGAGGCAGGTGCTGGAACCACTTAGCTAACTCCCCAGTCCTATAGTTTCCGTTTAGAGCACCCATTACTGTCTTTGGCTATCTGTTGGCTCAGAACTGTGAAGACCATCTTTTAGCTCAGGAGATGTATGATACACACCTCCATGTGAGATATTAAATGGTATGTATTTTGGAAAGACCTTTCACGTGAAAGGGTTCCTTTTCTTTTAGTATCATAGCAAGTATTGCAGAAAAAAAGCTTTTTCTAACCTGTGTTTCCCAACTTTTAATATTACACACTATAATAAAACCAAACTCATTTACTTGGAGAGAGGAGGAAGCTGGGTATTTGTACTTTTAAAAGAAAACTGTTCATGGAGAACAAGTCTGCATCTGGGAAGACACATTCTTTTAAAAAATAATTTAATGCTTTTGGTTCCTGAAAGCAGCTGATGACCAAGGCCTGAGCAGCATTGTTTCAAAGGGGCCTCTCAGCCCACATGGGTCTAATCCAAACTCCCCAAGAGGTCAGTTGGCTCCATATCTGCCCCATTTACCCCTTCAGTTGACAGAAAGGCAAATTGGCTTCATTGTGATAGTGTCTAACTTAAGAACCTCCTGTTAAAATCAGCTTTGAAAGTCTGATTGACATGATCAGAAGCAGCTTTGCTTTGCTGAAATATTGAATAAAATCTTCTTTGAAACAGAAATGCTATTTATTTTATTCATTGTTTGATTCCTTGAACCAAATGTCAAATACATAGCTGGCCTAAGACATTATCTGCCTCAATAAGTGGGGAAGATATAGTAGGAAGTGATTTTGGTAGAACAGCAATAAACACTGCTATGAGAACATTGGCAATGGTAATTAATTTGATATATTATTTTTATATTTTAAAGAAATACCAATTATATTTTCAAAGATTGCATAGACATTTTTTTCTTAGGAATGAAAAGCTTTCTGAAGTGGGGATGAATATGCACAGAAGCCAATTCCTAGAGCGAGCTTATGGTTTCAGTAGAAAGCACAGATTTCTGTGCCCTGGATAGAAAGTACAAAACAACACTGGAAGCCAAAGTCAGAAAAGTGGGTTAATCTAGGCCTTGTGGGTCACACAGAGAACGCAGAGCTCTATTTGATAGGTAGTCGGGAGACAGTGGCAAGACTTAAAGAGGTAAATTGCTCAGTTCCATTTTTATTTTAGAATGTGAGCTTTGAGCTGTGTCTGGAGAGAGGAAAATGTATGAGACAGTTGTCATAGATAAGCTGAAGACGGCAGCCTGGCCTCGCCCAGTGACAGAGGGGAGCTGCAGAGAGGTGCCGATCTTGAGAGTGAGTGTTCATAGGAGCAAACAGAGTGGCAAACGCTTCACATATGTTGTCTCTTTTACCTGTGACTACAGCTTTTCAAACTTGATAGTAGCTTGTCTCTATAGATGAAGGAATTAAGGGCAGGGTGACTGGAGTGAAATTTTGCCTTAAAATCCTGGCCTTGCTTATTCCCTCTGGTGCCTCCTAGCAAGAGAGCTGAGGTGGAATGATAAGTAGAGTGTTTGGGACTTGTTCGTCCCTGGGTGTGGACACTGTAGGGAAGGCACAGGGGACAGCTTCAGCTAATCCTGTGAGAGTGATGGCTGCATTGATGACAACAGCACTAATCTACATGGAGACACAGGAAGTAGCATAGGTTAAAACATACCTTTTTTGTTCATTTAATAAACATTCAATTTACACACAAGCTTTTCTTTTTTATGTAGAATAAGCATGTCTTGTACATTTTCTTTAGAACAAATCATGGAAAAGAGCTGTATATAATACCTTTTGGATGTGTACTTTCCTTATTATAAAAATTATATATGGGTTAATTTTACTTACAAAAACATTTAAAATTAAAAAAAATATATTATGATTAAAAAGAACTTTTTAACTAGGAGTGGAAGATTGGCTCAAAATTAGAAAACCCATCTATCTGATTTATAAAATCTATAGACCAGAGGAGGAAAAAGAATGTTTTTCTCAGTAAATGCTAAAAAAGCATTTGATGATATCTGTCTCTCTGTGTTAAAAAAAATTAGCAGTGGATATAAATGTTTTTAACTTGTTTAAAGTAGTCACAGAAAACCTCCCTAATGGAGAAGTATTAAACAAGCCTATTAAACATGGGTGAAATTAGGGTGTCAGCATTGTTGGTATTATTCAGCAAGTCTCACTGTAGCAAATATAATATGAAAAATAATAACCACAGATATTGAAAAGGAAAAGACAAAACATTCAGACAATATGATTGCAAGAGCATCTAGTGACAAATTAGCAGTAAAAGACTTCAGGAGTGCCAGATAATGAACCTAAAATGAATTGTCCACAAAAGCTATAAATTGTTATGAGAGGATTATAAAAGAGGAGAGAGAGGGAGAGGGAAGGAGGGAGGGAGAGAGAGAGAGACACTACATGTTCACAGATGGAATAGTGTTGTAAAGATGTAGAATTGTACCTAACCTGAAATTCAGTGTAATAAAACCCCAAAAGAACTTTATTATGGAATTTGAAAAAATAGATTTTAAAATTCATTTGGAAAAGTACATGTGCAATAATAGCTAAGGTCAATTTGGAAAAACAAAAAGCAGGGTGAGGAAAGGACCGGAATTGTCTACCAAATGTCAAGATGTATTTTAAAGTTGTAGGAATAAAAATAGTTGGGTAATGATACAGAATGGAGAAAAAAGTCACTGGAATATGGAAACTGACAAATATATTTGGAATCAATGTATAATATATGTAGTATTTATAATCAGAAGGTAGAGACATTTACTAGATAACTAGGCGCTAAAAATGATTAGGAGGCCAATGCATTCACTAAAAATTTAGATAGGTTAAATAAACAGGAAAAATGATAAAATTATTTGAGAATGTGGACTATGTTTATGACCTGGGAATAGAGAAGACTTCTTACAGAATATGAATGTTTTAATTTTCCAGGTCTGATGTGTGTACATGGGAAATGAGATTTAAAAATTATAAGTGAAAGCTGAAAGAGAAGACTGGAAGAAACTACTTGTATGTATAAAACATGAAGAAATAGTTTCTAGTCTATATCAAGAATTCTTGGAAGTCATTGAGAAAAAGAAAGAAAATGGACACATTCTACAAAGAAATACATGTAAAAGAAACAATGGCTTACAAATGTGAACAGATGTACATCCTTATTGTTAAGGGTACCATTTTCAGTTATCCAACTGGCAAAAGGTAAAGGGCTTGGTAATAGGCACTGGCCATGATGTGTGCCTGTACTGTCGATGGGAGTATAGATTTTGTATAGTTACTTTGGCAGGCAATTGTATGTAGGGTCTGTTGAAGTGACACTGCATATTCTTTTATCCAGCAGTTCTATTTCTTGGAATCTGTTTCAAATGAACTTTCTCATGAAGAGGTGTTTATAGGGCAATTTCTAGTGTTGAAATAGAAAAACACTATGAACAACTTCAATGAGGATAATAGGAGGGAAGCTAAATGCATTATGGCACGTGAATATTCTGGGTTCCCATTTAATCTGAAACAATGAGGGACATCCATATCATTTACTTACATGGACTCAGACATTTTAATGGATTAAATTATAAAGGCATTCATAAATGGGGATACCATTTGTTTAAAAGCAAAATAAACTGGATATGATGGCACACTTATGTAACCCCATTACTCTGGGGGCTGAGGCAGGAGGATTACAATTTCAAGCCCATCATGAGTAATTTAGTAATTAAGTAAGAACCTGTCTTAAAATAAAAAATAAGAAAGGCAGGAATGTAGCTCAGTGTGAAAGTCCTAGCTTCCATCCCCAGTACTGCAAAAGTCCACACACAAAATGCTAAATTCTTGTACGTATGATGAGTAAATATGTACAGTGCTATGATCTGACTAGGAGGTTGGAGTGGGAAGATGGCCCTCGGTGAGAATGTGGGCCCTTAAAATAGTGAATCTGCCAGGGCCTTCATCTTAGACGTTCCTTCTTCCAGAACTGTAGGAAATAAACTGATATTTTTCCCTGGTACTGGGATTAAACTCAAGACCTTGCACATAATGAGGAAGGTGAGGTGCCAGTGAGCTAAATCCCTGGCTCAGTAAACTCATATTTATAAGCCACCTGATCTGTCATTTTGTTTGCAGCCAGAATGGGCCGAGACATATATGTACATGAATATGTACAATGGTACATGGATGCACACAAGGACACATAACACACTGGTGACACTATGTTGGTAGGAGGCAAGGTTTGAAGGCAAAAGTGGTTAAAAGCCTTATTTATCATGTATTTGTGTTCAGAATTTGAAAAATGACAACTAATAATTATAGAAATCTAAATAAGCAGGACAACTCCCATCAGACAGTTGTTATGAATATTTTAACATACTTCCATTTTTAAAATTTAATTAATTAATTATGTTTTGAGACAGGGTCTTGCTTTGTAGTTCAGGCTGGCCCTGAGCTCAGCCTCCAACTCATGTCACAGCAATCCTTTCGCCTCTGCCTCCTGAGTGGTGGGATTATAGGTGTGAGCCACCATGCCTGGCACTGTGGTATGTGGTTCTGAATCCTGGTGGGTGTGAGTCTCCATGCCCAGCATTGTTGTATGTACTTACCAGGAATCAAACCTGGGCCCTTGCACTTGCAAAGCAGGTACCAGAACCACTGAGCTAAATCCCCGGCCCTAGATTATTTTTCCTATGTATGTTTACTGGTTCAGATCTTTTTGATATGTTTTAAGATACAAGTATTATTTGCTTATTACAAACAACCAACTTGAGGTTAAAAAATGTAAAACTCCTCTCATTCAATGGTCACTCCTTTGCTTAGCTTGTACGTATTTTCAGACTTTTCTCCACACATGTGGAGTTGGGATCTGGTTGCCTTGCTTTTGAAGATAAGGTTCTCACATAAAGCTGAGTAATCTGCTGGAGATGGCACAGCTTTCTGGGCCGGAGGAGCTGGCATCAGAGCTGTGGCCCCTGCCAGGCACTCTGTGGCCTCTGCTTTTCTGTGTGGTCTGTGGTTCCAGCTACTCAGGAGGCTAAGGCAGGAGACCGCTGAGGCCCGGGAGCTGGCCTAGACAACACAGCAAGACTTCCACCTAAAAATAAAACAGACAAAATCTATACATGGTCTGTGGTTTACAGCTGAAATGTTCCTGGAAAGTTTTATGTGTTTATAGGTGGGTATTTTAGAGAGTGATTGGATCCTGAAGGCTCTAACTTAATCAGTGGACTCATCCTTTGATGAGATCAGAATTTGATAGCATTACTGGGAGGTGGTGGACTCTGGGAGGAGCCTCACTGAAAAAAGTGGTCTAGGGAACAATAATCTTTCTGGCTCCTTCTCTTGCCACTTCATGGCTGCCATGAAGTGAGCAACTTTCCCCTGCCACAGCCACCATGTGGCTGCCTAAAATCAATGGAATCAACTGACCACGGACTGAAACCCCTGGAACCATGAGCCAAAATAAAGCTTTTCTTTTGTTGTTTTGTGTTAAGTATTTTGTCACCGTGACAAAAAGTTAACACATGTCTATGTATTTACTTTTCAAGTTTACCATAATCTTAAATGTGGTTGAGAAATCTCAATTTTTTTTCTTCTGCTACTTT
>PVIR01044317.1:0-11425 GCA_004026965.1 Petromus typicus
GCATTTGTGCTGGGAGCACTGGTAGAATTCTACGGAGTTAGCTGGAGGGAACTCTAAGAACAGTATGTTCTTCTGTGTCACGGTTACCTCTCTCAACATGCATGAACTCAGTAATATGTTCGGTCACCTTTGGCTTGGTGTCTCCTTTCCGCCGCCAGCTCAGTATTCTGGCCTTGCCCTTTGACAGCAGTGGTCAGGATGGTTATACATGACATACATGATGTGTTCCTAGTAGAAAAGAAATAAAAGAAAGACGCCTATCCTTGGAATGAGGAGTGGTGACTCTGTGAATTCTGGTCTATTATTTGTTGGCTTTGGGGTAATTACTTATCCAAGTTTGCACTTAGTTAATTATGATACGGGAACAATACGTTGCTTTCTCTTGTGATTACAAAAGGTAAATCCCCAAATGGCGGTTGTTAATATCATTAGCAGATGCTTAATAGGTATTTCTTGTTCCTATTACTTTGTCCTAGAGGAATCATTCAGTTCTGTGATTGACCTCTTGCATGTTTATTGTGGATAATTCCTCTTCTCAACTCCTTATTGTCAGGAGAGCACATGAGGACATTTATCACTGCTAGTGAATATTCATGCAAATATTTATCATTTGTGTCATAAATTCTAACGTAAGATTTATGAAGTTAGGGCATTTTAGCTTAGGTATCAGACAATGTCCCAGTCATAGTTGATACTGTATTTTGTAAATATTTGACGGCACAGCGAATAGCATTCAACCTTTAACCTTTAACTGTATTCTGCTTTATTTCTGCTCTCTATAAACGGGGGCCAACCATGGTAGCCCAGACTGGAACAGATTGCTGTGAAAATACTTGGCAAAGTAATAATCTATTTGTGGATACACAGAAATTGGCTGTATCCCCAGTAGAGTTATGAACTGTCACTATTAACACTCATGAGTTACTAACATCATGGTGGGCTGAATGATTTTTCTACCAGGCTTAGAAGGCACACTGCACTAAAGATGCCACAATCCATCTGTCCGATCTTTGCCTGCTCCGTTGATGTCATAGGGTTTCTGTTGTTGTTGCTGTGGTATCAGGGATCAAACTCGGGACCTTGTGCTTACCAGGCAGGTGTGACACCACTGAGCTATCTCCCAGCCCTGATGTCACGGATTTTAAATGAGCTTCCTCTTCATGGCCACACTGGGGCATTATGTAATAATGGATGAAGTTAGGGTATCAACTAAGGGGTATTGTGGTTTTGCTTTGGGGGGGTTCACGGAAACTCGAACCACTAGGATGAGTGCACAGAGTCACAGCGCAGACTCTGGGGAGTGTTTTGAGAACTGTTCTGCCTTTAATACAAAATACAGTCATGTATATAGTAAATGGTAGAGGGCGTAAACATATGAGTGGGGTTGGTCACGGATTGGCTGAAGCATGCACAGAGGTGGGTCAATACAGATTGATTAAAGAGGCAGGCAGTCCTGGTTTGGCTGAGAGTGAAGTCACCATGACACCACCCATGCTGAACTCCAGCCCAGCCAAGCCTGGCTTTTGCCTGTGGGGTATTGCTTTTATATTCATCACTTCCAAGACAAGTGCTGGTATCAAAGAAGTTAAAGAGGAAGATAAGAAACAAGTATTTCTACTTGTGAAGCCATATCTTTGACCTTCTATCCTAGAAATGAAAGGAGTGGGGACAGCATGGAGGAGCAGAATGTTTTTTAGCCCAATGGTATTTCAGCTCCAGAAAATTATATACTTAATTTTGTTGCTTCATGTCTACTGTCTAGATTGCTCACAAATGATTTTAGTGACCAGCTCTACTTGGTGCAACAGAGAGCAGAATTCTGGGAAAAGTGGTTCTAACTTAACTCCAATGACACAGCCCAAAGCTACAGGTACAGTAATAAGTTTGGTTAGCACCCTAGAATAAGGAAAGCCTAAAAGAAAGAAAAAAATTGTGTCTCAATTATAAGAGTAACTTCCTCCTTTTGGAATTAGCAAGCAAGCTGTGGGTCATGTGTTCAGGTGATGTACGTATCCTAAAGCCCAACAAAATTCACCCAGAAGCTTCAGAACCGCCCTATGACCCTTGTTGAATCAGTATTTGCACATGTCTGAGCTGATCCACCTGAAGTTAGTGTGAGCTCCTTCCCAAGATGTGTAACCCTAAAGGAGCAGGTACAGGGATCTAGGTACGGTTATTACTGTAACCTTGAGTACTTGTTTGCTTTGAGGGGGATGAGTTCCTAGGCTCAGTTTCTATCTCCAGCTTCAAACCTGACAATCATCATTCCTCCAAGCAGTCCTTGGCCCTTTCAGCGAAGGACAGTATTCAGAATCAAGATCTGGGTTCTAGAGGTGCCCATTGCTCTTGGTGCATCATTGTACCAAAACCCTTTAACAGAAGTGATACAAAAATATTTTTTAAAAACTCAAGTTCCCATTGGGATTTGTCATTGAAAATTATCCCTACCTTTAATTCAAAGTTTTTATCTTTTTAATAGTGAGAATCTTGGTCATTGGCTATAAGGCAGGAACCTCTTAGTGGCAGAAAGTGGCAAAGCAAAGATGCTTAGTACCTGGCACCCTTGAAGCAGAACCACAAAATGTGGCCATCTCAGAAATGGGCCAGTGACCATTCGTAATGCCCAAAGTCATGGCTGTGTGACCCACCCTGTCCTGTGCCCCGCCGATCCCCTGGCCGTATCCTAAAGCCATCAAGTTGACACTACACCCTGACTGCCACAAATACCTATATGAGATACATTGTTACTACTACTGAACATCTAAGTAAAATTTATTTGGAGTTCATTTGTCTAAACATATGTCTCACTAATGTAGAATTCAGTTTATCAAAATGGCTAATTATGTGGAAAAGCTGTTGCGTGGAGATTACTTTTTATTTTTTTTATTTTTTGGGGCAAGACTCAGGCTCCATTGCAAGTAGGAGAGAAGAGAGAGTTTAATTTTCACATCTCAGCACTAATTTAGTGTACACCTTCTCGAATAAGTGTCCAGTAGTGCTTAAGATGAGTCACTATGATTATGGACAGTTCGGTTAATGGAAGTGACAATGATTACATTTTAAGGTACAAAATAGATGCTTTTTTCTGTGTCATTGACCATGCAAACACCTGGTCTCCAACATTGTCCTAACTTGCTGCAGAGCTTTTGAGGAGGCTTACAGTGCAGCTAGGACTAAAGCATCTAAAGGACAGAGTCCAGGGTATTTTCACTTCCTATCCATTTTAGTGATCTGTCTCCTGACTCCCGTACTAAGGTTTCGGTAGTCTAGTCCTCATGAGTGTGAAGTACTAAGCAGTCGTGACACCTGTGCTAATTTGATTCAAATGGAAATTGACTCCCACTCCGCAGAGCTCATGAGGAAGGATCTCTTATTATCTAAGGAATATTTATTGACCAAGTTTTTTAAAAAGCACCCTTTTCCCTGACTCAATGTCTGCATGTGTTTTTACACTTCTCTCTGCCATATAAACAAACGATCACATCGCCCCCATGGGTGAGGTGTCAGCAGTTTGCATGCTGTTGACGCTGCATCGCACATTAACAGCAAGTGTCGCCGCACATCTCTGATCCTTAACCAAGTTTTTTGTGCTTATTCTGAAGAGCAGTACGACCTGGAAGAATGCCTGGAGAGATGCAAATGATATTTTCTTTCCCTTTTGAATGTAATTTATTCAAACAGGTACGATGCCAGATCTAGATAGGGCACAGTCCTTGCCTTCATGGAACTAATTTCTACTGGGAGAGAAGAAAAAAACTAGCCTGTGAATAAATGAAACAGCAAAAGCAATGAAAATGTTTGAAGGTTTTTTTGTGGTGCTGGAGATGGAACCCAGGGCTTTGCCCATGCTGGGCAGGCACTGTACCACTGAGCTGTACTTACAGCCCTAAAAATTCTTACTGAGGAAGCCGGAAAGTGAACTAGAGAACAATGAGTGAGTAACTTTTGATAGGCTGGCTGGCAGAGATGTCCCTGCAGCAGTGATGGTTACAGTAGGACGGAAGGACAGGAAGGGAGGAGGCAGAGGAAGACAGCAGGACGTAGACTTCATGCACAGAGAGTAGCATCCGTAGGGCTTGGAGCAGAATAGCTCCGACCTTGGCTCTGAGTTTTGCTTTTCTTTTCTAATTATTTTTAGAGATATAGGAGAGGAAAGCAATGAGGCCAGAGCTTACAGAACTGAAATGAAAATGAGGCAAGTAAGATGTGGTAGGAAGGAGCCTGAGGAGCCAGGGCCACATCAGATGAGACAGGGCTTCACGGTGCCTGTTAGAGCTTATTTCCTTGGGAGAAAGTTGGGAGGGAGGACAGCCTGGGGCTTCTCATGGTCTGATTTATCTTGTAAGAAAATGGCTTTTATTACCTGGGGAGGATGAACGGGAGGGAATGGTTGGAAAGAGGAAACCCATAAGGGGCCATGTGTAATGGGAAATAGGTGCTGGTGGTATATTTGAGATAGATAAAGGGTGAAAAGAAATGAGTAGATCAGGGAACATTCGGCTGTTAAATTGATGAGTCTTAGTGACAGATGGGAATTGTAGGATAGAAAAATGGAAGAATGAGAGGTGATTTCCAGATTTCTTCAGTAGATGGTAGAGCTTAATGTTTTCTTCAAAATTATTCTCACATATGTGTATCTGCATACAATATATATATAATATATATATATATATTTTATATATATGGCAGTACATGTTAGCGTTCTGTTATCATAACACCTGCAATCAACTTACGGAGATAAAAGCTGTATTTTGATTGACAATTGTAGCAGTTTCATTCACACACTACCTCACTGTGAGACCGTGACAAGGCAGTGCCGTGGGACTGGAGCGGTGCCAGGCAGAGCGGACGGATCCATCTCACGTCCAGGATGTAAAAGAAGGGGAAGTACAGCCGGGGACTCAATGTCTCCTTCAAGGACATGCTCCCAGGGACATAAAGAGTTCTCATAAGCCCCACCTCTTAAAGGTGTATACTGTTTTCCAGTCCTTGGGGCAAAACATCTGACATCCAGAACTGCAAGGAGAGTGTGGTGTTGTTTTGTTTTGGTGCCAGGGATTGAACTTGGGACCTTGCTCTTCACAGGAGAGTTGTATTTGGCTGTTTCCTGTGGGTTCAGGCCATGGTGGCTGGCTCTAAGGCAGAAATGGCCTGGTGGAAAAGGGAGATGCCAAAGCAAGCACCCTCCCAGGGCGTGCTCCTTATGATCTGGCCCCTCGAATTAAGCCCCACCTCTGAACATGAGACTTTTGGGATGAAGTTTGAATCCAAAGTGTATCAAGTTTCTGCTGTTTCCTTCTAGTACTATTTCCTAACAGCCTGGGGACCGAGCCTGTAGGGTGTAGGCTTTTGAAGGGACATTTACCAAACTATAGCACAGTACTTAGAGTATGTGTAATTAAACATTGTGATTTCTTCCAGCTATCTTCAGCTCTTTTGGCTATTTCCTGAGTATTTTTTTGTTTCTCTGTATGCATCCATTTTTCCATGTCTGCTGACCCTGAGCTATTTGTGGGAGACCCTAGGGCATAGGTTTCATGTACAGGTTTCGTGTACATGTCCGGGGGGTGTCCTAGGAGATTTCTCGGGAGAGAGCAGGGAGTAGACCTGCCAATAACTCTCTGAAAGTCACTGTGGGGCCCCTCAGCTTGTTGGGGGGAGAATATTGCAGTTTCTTGCCTGAGAGTTTTCGTCTTCTGAGAGTGGAGTAGGAGAAAGGGAGCTGGGTTTGGTTCCTTCTGTAACATACACAAGCTTTGTATGAGTTATCTTAAACTCTAAATCTGTGATCACGCTGATCTCTACCTGCCGTCCAGAGCTGGAGCCACAAGATTCCATTTCTCTCTAGTCTCTGGTCGGGTTCAGGAAATAGTTCTGTCCCCTTTCTCCTGAGGGTAAACAAGAAGAAAAGTCAAGAATTCAAGATGTGAGCACAGGATAAGATGTTGACGAGTGCGCCTGTTCAGCGCTGCGGTGGGTGAGTTCCGGCTCATATCTGATGGCCCCAAAGCCTCCTGGTCATAGATGGAGGTGGCGGCGGGATCGCAGCTGTGACACAGGACTGGTCCGCTAATGTGTGTATAGTTTGGTGTGACTGGCGAGATGAAGCGGGCTGGGACAAGGAGTGTGACTGGGGCGGGACCTGGGCGGGGCTCCACCTCCCTTGATCTCTCTGCTTTCTGCCTGCCATACTGTGAGCTTTCTCTGCTTTGTCACATCCCTCTGCCATGCCGCCCTCCCTGGGAGCCTGGCATCTATGGACTGAAATCTCTAGAAACTCTGAGCTGAAATCAACCTACCTTTAACTTGCGGGCATCTGGTATTTTGTTCCAGCAATGCCAGTGTGGCTAAGACTTAGTTACTTTTCTCATTGCTGGGACAATCTACCCAACATCCAAAATTAATCACAGTAAAAGTTTAGTTCACTGTTGGCAGAGGCTTCAGCCCGTAAACCACTATCTCGGAGGCGGGGTGGCAGAGGAACAGCAGTTCATGGCGGAGGAAGACAGATGCCCCTTAAATTTTTTTGTTTTTTTTGAGACAGGGTCTCATTTTGTGGTTCAGGCTGGCCCTGAGCTCAGCCTCCAACTCACATCATAGCAATCCTCCTGCCTCTGCCTCCTGAGTGCTGGGATGACAGGCGTGAGCCACCACGCCCGGCACTGTGGTATGAGGTACTGGTTGCTGCTGGGTGTGGGTCTCCATGCCCAGTATTGGTATGTGGTTACCGGGGAGTGAACCCGGGTCCTTGCGCTTGCAAGACAGGCGCCGGAACCACTGAGCTAAATCCCCAGTCCCCGGGCATCTGCCCCTTTATTTTACCAGGCTGCGGGCGTGGATGGCACTCACCCCTGAATCCCAGGGCTCGGTGGCTCCGCCCTGCGGCGCTTCCCGTTTCCGCAGCTCCCGGCTTCTCCCGGGCCGGCTCTGCTCCCTCCGTGCGAGTTTCCTCAGATGATCCCTGTCCCTGGATTCTCCAAACTTCTGGGGCCTGGACTGTGCTTCCAGCTTCATACTCAGAGCTTCGTACACTGGCCTTTGGGTCTCCCCGGGGTGGATCCTCCGTGGGGACACGCACCGGACACTGCTGGGCTCGGGGCTCCAGCTGGGCTTGTGCGGAGCACCGCCGTGGGACTCGGCCCGCGGCTGGATTCTTCGGGTCTCTAGGTCTCTTGTACTCCTCTCCATTTGACTTACTAGGTGAATATTTAAAAATAACCCAAGGGGGCCCGGGGAGTTAGCTCAGTGGTTCCGGCGCCTGTCTTGCAAGCACGAGGACCCGGGTTCGATTCCCCGGTAACCACATACCAATACTGGGTGTGGAGACCCACGCCCAGCAGCAACCAGTACCTCATACCACAGTGCCGGGCGTGGTGGCTCACGCCTGTAATCCCAGCACTCGGGAGGCAGAGGCAGGAGGATTGTGATGTGAGTTGGAGGCTGAGCTCAGGGCCAGCCTGAACCACAAAGCGAGACCCTGTCTCAAAAAACCTAAAAAAAAAAATAAAATAAAATAACCCAAAAGTTATATTAAATCTATCTCCTTGCAAACTCTGGTAGAAGAACAGGGTATTAGGTCTGGGGCCTGAGAAGCCTTATTTGGAGAGATTAGCTGGTGACTCTGCAGCGGAGCAGGGGCTCTGTGGCCGGGCTGTGTGTCCGTGCCATACAGCAGGAGGGCGCGCCTTGTCTGGGGAAAGACCTCCCCTGGCTCAGAAAAAACTGGTAGCTGAGAATGTGTGCCCATGACTAGAAAATGGATGAATAAAATGTAGCCTATGGAAAATTGTTCTATGTGCTGTACAGTGGCGGACCTTGAGGACGTTATGTAAGTAAATGAAGTCAGTAACAAAAGGACAGAGAGTGTATTGTCCATGTTAGGAAGAACCTAACCTAAAGAAATTCAGATACATAAAAGGGGGGTCTGGTTGGCCTGGGCTGGGAGGAGAAGCAGGGAATGGGGAACCAGTATTTCAAGGGTGCAGAGTTTTAGTTTGAGGAAAATAACTTCTGCGGATGGGGACAGTCACAGAGCAACGTGAATGACCTTCAGCCCCTGACGCACACGCTTCAAAATGGTGTGAAGGGTGAGCTGCACGTTATTTAGCTGCTATCATAATAGAAGACTGAACGGTGAGGGAATATTAGCTGATGCTGAGGTCATAAAGTGGAACAGTGATGGGAAAAACAACCCCAAGGGGTGGCCTCAGAGCCACCAGGACAATTGCTGGTTTTGTATCGCGCGTAACAAACAGACGGGGTAGGGGGAGGAAATAAAGGAGGACAGAAGAGGCAGCTGGTTAAAGAAGAAAAATCTAGGGACACAGAAATGGAGAGAAAAGGAAGAAAAAAAGGAGGATAAAGAGGGAAAGGAGAAAATTGTTCCCATTAATGTAACAAGAAGCTGCAAACACAGAGGCAGGCCAGCTCCGCCCCGTCGTGGGCTTTTGCCATAAACTTCTGATAAGGACACTAGGTAGAGCTGCGTGTTGAGGTACCTGGGGCTGTGACACACACAGCCGTGTCCCGCGCTGGAGAAGGGACAGGTAGAACAGACTGCAGCAGTGTTTTTCTGTGCCCGGATGTGCTACAAGTCAAAATAGCGTAGTTCACTCGTGCAGTTGTTAAGAAAACGTAGTGCTTCTATGCCGTGCATTGCTGCATGGAATTCATGAAAATACACGGGGGTTCTGGAGTTGGTCACTGTTTTGATCCCACAAGGGAAATGGTTTTACTGCAACATGAAAGAGAATGGGAAGGAAACCTTGATTCTGAGAAGATGCTTGTTTAGCTGTACTTATTTAGAGAGATTAGGAAATAAAGGTATGAATGTGAATTGTAATAGAAAGGAAACAGCTCATATATAGGGGGTGGGGAATGGCAGGGTGGGATGTAGCTCAGTGAAAGAATGCCTGGTATGTTTTGAGGTGTAGGTGGGCAGATCTAGAAGACTAAACTCTCAACTGTCTAGTTTGTGTTTGTTTGTTTTTTTGAGACAGGGTTTCACTTTGTGGTTCAGGCTGGCCCTGAGCTCAGCCTCCAACTCACGTCGCAGCAATCCTCCTGCCTCTGCCTCCCGAGTGCTGGGATGACAGGCGTGAGCCACCACGCCCGGCACTGTGGTATGTGGTACTGATTGCTGCTGGTGTGAGTCTTCACACCCAGTGTTGTGTGTGGTTACCGGGGATCGAACTTGGTCCTTGCTCTTGCAAGTCAGGCACCAGAACCATTGAGCTAAATAGCCGGCCCTACGTTCTTTTTTGATGAACAGGGTTTTTATTGCTTGCTCATTTTCCCTCTGTTGTATGCCTTTTAAAATACTGCATTTATTGAACTTTTTATGGTGTTAAAGATAGTAAGCCTTTATGGTGTAAATTAAAACACCTTTCTTTTTTAGTGCCCTCTGTTACCAGAATTTGAGACACTTCATGTATTGAATGGGTTAATCTTTTACATTTTCTGAATTTATGGCCTCCTTTGGGTTGCATGTGTCACACACTTGTGAGGAACCATCAGTCTAAGCCAGTGTCCTGAGTAAACAGGATTTTTTAAATGTCAGACTGACAAGTATAGGGATAGGAGGTGGCTAGAACTGGTTCAGCTTTTAATGTCAGTGTCCTTAGCTCTTAATTTACCCCGTGGGCCCCTCTGCTCTAGTCCCAAGGTGACTTGTATGGAAAGCAAGAATTTGCCCAGCAGACTTTCACTAATGTCTTACGGGGCCTAGACGAGCTGTATAGACACCTTAGGTACAGGGAACATGGAAAAGGAAACAAGTTTTCCGTCATGGCCCATCTTTTGGGACTGGGCCTCTTGCCACTCTGGCCTAAGTAGAGTTGCGTTTCGCTGGAAAAAAGAGGGTGACAGGCAGGAAGTTCAGAGTCTGACACACTAGACAGGGTTTTCCCCTCACATGGTTATCAAAAAATCTCCCCAGCTTCTAGCATTTTTAATTTTTCACATTTAAATCTTTGAATCACTTTCTTTTAATCTTAATTTTAGAGTGCAGATCTTTTTCCTTTTTATTGAATAAGCCAGCCTGTCCTCACTTGTTTAAAATTTCACCACTACTGCATACAAATTTCTAAATGAATTTGAGTGCATTTCTTGGTTTTCTATTCTCTTACTATATTTATATTTAGTTTATTAGGATAGATTTTCTTTTATTTTTTCCCAGAATTATTTTAGCATTTCTTGCATATTTTGATTTTCAAATGAATTCCTAATTTTTTTCTCCTACTTCAAAAAATTCTATTGATATTTGATGGGATTGAAATATATTTTAATTTGAGTACTATTAATATCTTTATGATGTTGAGTCTTCCAGTAGAAGAGCCTATGTTACTTTGCATTTCCTTAAGATTTTTTTTCTGGGTAGGGCTCTCCTACTGTAGCATCTTAGTGTATACTTGCATTATTTCCCATTTATTCTTAGGCATTTTATCTTTCATTACTATTGGAAATGGGATTTTTCCTTTCATTCTATTGAGTATTGTGTTTCTAAACATCTTCTCTATCTTACTGTCTTAAATAGTTTTTGAGTTTAGTTTTGTGAGTTCTCTGGACAAATACCACAGTATCACCACAGATTGTATTTCCTTGTTTCTTTTTCTTTAACTTGAAAAAAAGAATAATGTTAAACAGAAATAGAAATCATAGTAGTTAATAACTTTGTATTTATGGTCTAGCAGAGACTGAATTATATATTCATATTCCTATATTATATCTTGATATGTATGTCAGAATATTCATCTGAACCTCTTGTGTTAAGAATTTTTGATTAGGGGCCAGGGATATAGCTTAGTGGTTCTGAGCCTGTCTTGCAAGCGCAAGGGCCCGGGTTTGACCCCTGGTAACCACATAACAATACTGGGTGTGGAAACTCACCCCAGCAGCAGTCAGTACCACATAGCACAGTGCCGGGCGTGGTGGCTCACACCTGTCATCCCAGCACTCGGGAGGCAGAGGCAGGAGGATTGCTGTGATGTGAGTTTGAGGCTGAGCTCAGGGCCAGCCTGAACTACAAAGCGAGACCCTGTCTCAAAAACCTAAAAAAAAAAAAAAAAAAAAAAAAAAATTTTTGATTAATGCATTTTTAGAAGCCTCGTTTTGAAAAATAAAATCTATGTAAGTTCCTACGTTTTAGATGTATTGACCAGGAGGAAGATAATTCCAACAGTACAGAGTGAGTGAGGAAAAAGGCATATCATCTAGATATTAATACGATTATTAAGTTTATGAACGGGAAAATATTTTCATGATGAAGCAAGTCATAGTAAAGCGCATTTCTCTTTACTGGCAAAGGGAACCCATTTGTTTAAGGCCCAGGGATTCAGTGAGCAGACTGAGTTGCTGCTGGAATGGAGGATTAACTCCAGTGTGCTATATTATGCAATGACCATGCAGTTCTCCAGGTCTTTGTCCT
>PVIR01044318.1:0-10972 GCA_004026965.1 Petromus typicus
ATAATTTTTAAACCTGAAAAATTAACCTTATGTCTTTATAATTACTTAAAAATGAGTTCAGCAATACAGAGGTAAATAAAAATTTGATGACTCAGATTATAATTTGTTTTCAATATATTAAAACATTTTCTCAGTAAAATACAAATATAAACTGTTTTGACCAAATGTTTTATAAAGTCAAAAGAGTACTCTGAAACTGGTGGTATACATAGAAAACAGCTTGACAGCTGCTACAAGAAATTCCTATATCCTCGTGACTTAATATATTTATTATTCTATGTTTATGGATATCAAAATACAAAAAAAAAAAAATTCTTGGCTCAAACGAAGGTGCTGGCAGTAAAGCAAGTGTGTCCTGGAGACAGGAAGGGGTAATCTGTTTCTCTGCGGTTTCCTACTTCTGCAAACGGTCAGCGTTCCTTGGTTTGTAATCAAGCCAGCAACCTTCCCACCCACATGACTTCATTCATCATCACATAGCTTGAAACTCTTGCTCTTTTGTTTAATTACTTCACTTTAAAAGACTCTTGTAAATAATCCTCAATTCATTCAGATAACACAGGATATTTCCCCCTTTTTATAATCCTTAACTAATAATATTTTCAATATTATTTTTTAAAATGTAAGGTAATCTATTTACAGGTTCCAATCCTAGAAAAAGAACATCTTTGGGAAATCTGCCTCTTACACAAAGTTCAAAGAGAGCTCTGCAATTCACTGGTCTGTATGAGGAGCAGTGATGTGAAGCTCATAAAACTTTTAGGCATTGAATGAAAATTTATGAGAAAATATTTTTAAATTGTGTAATTAGACACATGTTATTTATCATGAATATTATCAGGTAAAATAAAATGTGTATTATGTTTGGATTAAAATTTGCAACATTTTAATCAGAAAATATATTTGTTATAAATTGATACTTTTACCAATTTATTAAAATATTTATCTTAATAAAGAAATGGTAAAAGGACACATATTTAAATCAACAATTAAATTCATGCTAGAGAGACATCTAATGAAGAAACGTATTTTTGTATAGTCATGGCTAACCAAATTCCAACCATTCTAATTTTTTATGGAATATATTCACTAATATCATCAGAAAATAAACCAAAAGTCAAAAAAAAAATCACATGAGTTTTTCTCCAAATTTTCTCCTGCTATTCATGAGATAATTACTCACCATTGTCAATGAATTTAACGCTGTTGCTGATGTAAATGGCTGTTTTTTGCTGATCAATGAGTCACTGAAGGGAACTATGAGCTGGAGAAGGCAACATCTAGGGAGTAGCTTCCTGCCCATTTCATTCACATAGGAATTTTGCCACATAACATATGAACTTTAGATTCAAGTACACGAAAAACAGTAAGAAAAAAGGATAGCCTCTTTTACTAACTTCTTCCATCTTGAGCATTGCTGTTTTTCCCTAGAAAGTATTTGTACAACACAGATTTTTTCTTGATTTTCCTTTTTATGAAAATTATTTTATTTCTTTACTTTTAAAAGTAATTCTACTTTTCATCACTGATTTTATTCTTTGCTCAATTTAATGTTCATGTTTTAGTGATTTCATACTCAGCAGCTGCTTTTTTTTTTTTTTTTTTCTTTCTTTTACTAATTGAACTCATTGCCTTCCTTATGCAAGGTGGGATTTTATTAAAAAGAGTTTGAGAGCCAGAGATGTATCTCACTGTAATCAATTCTTCTTGGCAAACACAAGGTTCTAAATTTACATCCCAATACCACAAAAAAGAAAACAATACTGGTATTTTAACAATTACATTATTTCTGTGTATGTTCGTTTGACATAGGATCTCACTATGTTGTTCGGGTTGGCTCTGAATGCACCATATAACCCAGGCTGGTCTCCAACTCAAGGCAATCTTCCCTTCCAGACTCCAGACTCTTGAGATTACAGGAATGCACCATCAGACCCAGCAGAATCAATAGTGAAGTATCAACATATTAATAAATACCATGATGTTCTACATATGTGTAGGTGTGTGAAATATAATATCAATATATCAATCTCTGCAAATGCCATATAATTTATTTCATTATAATTTTGTCAATTTTAAATAAAAGAAAATTATTTTAATTGAACTTGTGATTTTTATGGGAAATTTTTCAAATTTTTCAGAGATTATAGCTTTAGGAATATGGCATTTCTAATATTTCTCTGTCTGGCTCCACTGAAATTGTGAGATTATGTTTAGTTTGAGAAACAGTGATGTATTGGTAATACATCTTTTGAAGTATACATATCTTTTCAAGTGTCTCAAAGTAATTTTTTTTTTTTTTGAGGCAGAGTCTTGCTTTGTAGTTCAGGCCAGCCCCTAACTCACTATGTAGCTAAGGCCAGCCTCAATCTCACAGCAACCCTGCCTCCACCTCCTGAGTGATGAGATTACAGAAATGAGCTACCACACCTGACATTTTAGTATGTGGTTACCTAAGAGTGCATTCTGAATCTTTTGCTCGCAGGCAGACACCAGAATCACAGAATTAAATCCCCAGTCCAAATGTCAAACTTCTTACAGTCATAAAATTGTGGTTGATTTCTTCACTATTTTTTCAAGTAAATGATTGTTTTATCTTCTTCTGTTTCACACCAGTTTTAGCTTCTGTTTCACACCAGAGAAATGATATGATATTTACACATCTGTGACCTTTTTATTTCACTTATGAAGATGTCCTCAAAGTACATCCATTTCAGTATGAATAACCCAATCTTATCATTTTTAATGGCAGAATAATACTCCATGTTATTAAAAAAGCACATTTTCTTTATCCAGTCTCCAGTTGATGGACATTTGGGTTGTTTCCAAGATATAATCAACACAAATTAACCTGCTATAAACATGGGTGTACACATGTCTTTGTGATATGAATCTTTTAATTAACCAGCAACAATTGTTGATGATGCTGTGGAAAAAAAGGAACACTTCTCAGTTGTTGGTGGGAATATAGACTCATTCAACCTCTTTGGAAATGAGTGTGGAGATGCCTCAAAAAGATAGGAGTAGAGGTCCTATTTGACCTAGCTATCGCTCTGCTAGGTATATTCACAAATAGATCTCACTTTTTGTAGTTCAGGCTGGTCCTTAGCTTAGCCTTGAACTCACAGCAATCCCCCTGCCTCTGCCACCCAAGTGCTGGGATTACAGGCATGAGCCACCGTGCCCAACACTGTGGTATATGGTTCTGAATGCTAGTTGATGTGAGTCTACCCACCCAGCATTGTTGTGTGTGGTTACAGGGGTTTGAACTCCAGGCCCTTTCACTTCCAAGGCAGGTGTCAGAACCACTGAGCTGAAACCCTAGCCCTTGCAACTTTTAACTCAATCAGACAAATCTTAGCCTAAAAAAAGTGGTCATGTCTCTCATCTACATACAGAAACATGTGCAGAACTATTCAGAGAACATATAGCTGTAAACACAGCTACTCAGAAGCCTGGGCCGAGAAAGATGGGTAGTTGCAAGGGCAGCCCGTATACAGGCACAAAGTTTCTTCTCTCTTCTTTCTTTATTTCATTCTTTATATCCTTCTTTTGTTCATTTTTACAGTCACTCAATTTTCTATTGGTCTGCTATCTTGTTATATACCAAGACACTACTAAGTTAAAGATGTGTCCTTGTGATGGCATTGTATCATACAAATAACACAAAAAATTTCCACTCTGATTTGACTTTTATTTGTAGATTGTGTTTAATGTTGGGTTCAAGTTTTTTCATTTTCATCAAAAACTTAAAATTTTATTTATGTGCTCTCACAGTTTTCTAATGATGTATTTTTGGTGAAGGCTCTGTATTCTCTGGCTTCACAAATTAGTAGTGAGATTTGTACCTGGAATCTTTTGAAGTTTATATATCTTTTTTGATGCTATTTTTGTTTCAGTGTTTATAGTGGAAATTTCCTTTTTCGAGTCTCTCATTCTGTTCAGTGTAGTTAAAGTACAATCACATATAATACAAACAACTAATTTGCTACTTTTCACTGTCTCCATTTTATTTTTCCTATGTCTATCCAAATAATTACTACTTTTATCCTTGTGTTTCTAAGATTTAACTTTTTATCTTGCCTTGTATTTCAGGAAGGATTTTTAAATATATTGTTCCCCAATTCTCTCTGTTCACAGAAGTGTATGCTTTTAAGTTTATACAAGTACCTACTACTGTTTACCTCAAGCAACAAATTATGTATCTTGCATTTTCATGAACATTCAACTTTAAAATCTGAATGCCTTCATTTAAACATTATGAAAAATATGTCTTTATTTTTATAAATATTGCTAGATTCTGATTTCTTAAATTTTATTACTATGGAGATATAAAATTCCCCTCAGCTACTTTAGTGTAATCATTTTATTTATATTATTCAGGTTTTACTTGTTTGGCCTTCTGTACTTATTAACATTGTAGAATTTATATTCTCCATGCATGAAGGCCAATAAGTCTGATCATAGTGTAGTTAATCTTACAGTGTCTGCAGCTGCATAGGCATAATCCATATCAAGACATTGAACATACTCGTTGTCTTTTATTATTCTGCTTTTCAGCAAAACTTCCCTTCAGATGTGACTATTACTCCAATTTCTACCACTAACTATATTTTTCTTATGGTTAATGTTCATATAAATTCAATAATATTCTATGTAAGTACCTGTGATGGCATTTTTCCCAACATGTTTACAAAATTCTTTCATTTAAAACCATAATTTCTTCATATTCTTCTGAAGTAGGGAGACTAAATGATAGATATTAATGTATTTACCATGTAGATTTATTATAAATAATGCTGCTATGGTCATCATTGTCAAAGTATTATTTATGCATGTTTTAAATTATCTTGATTAGTTACATAAGAATAAATAACATATCCTCAAAAATATATGATTTTTTTGTGTATGTTGTGTGTTGGAGTCAGGTACTTTCTATGTAGCCCAGGCTGGTCTTGAACTCATGATGATCCTTCTCCCTCAGCCTCTCAAATGCTAGGATTACAGATGTGTATCACCACACTCAGTTTGGGAAACAAATGTTTAACTGAGAATCAAAAACTTAAAAAAAGTGTTTTATACTATGTGATTTTCAGGTTTATTAGATCTTTTCTATTTCTCTGACCAACACCAATATTTGGTGTTATCAGTATGTGAAAGTGGGTTTGTAGGGCCTTTTTGGTGGTAATTTTTCTTTCTTCATTTTGAATAAGGTCTCACTCTGTAGTGTAGGATGGCCTTACAGTGACTGTTTAGTTCAGGATAGCCTCAAACTCATGAATTTCCTGCCTCAGCCTCCCAAGCACTGGGATACAGGTGTACAAACCATGCCCAACCTTGTGATTGTTTTAATATGTTCTTATTTTGCAAATTATAATGGTGCCTTTTGACTGTTCCCATAGATTTTTTTTTGCAAAGTGTTTTTCAAGTATTTTGCTCATTTTATTGGATTATTTCCTTAATTTTGATTTATTTATATGCTCTATTATAAATATGAATATATATTTCTGTCAGCAATCTTTCACTCTTTGAATTTTCCTTTCTATCCTAGTATGTTCTTTTAAAAAGGAGAATATAGACTATCATTTTATGAACCATTTTTCGTCTTTCCACTTATGCCTGTCATAGTTCTTTTGTTTTTATCTTTGTTCTTTTAACTTCTGCTTCATTTTTTTTAATAAATAGTTTCATATTCCATGTCCTTAAGGACATTTCAACTGACTCAGACTGTAAGTTTTATGATGTTATCTTTGAGATCTATTATAGTTCTTCATTTTGTGTACTGTTTGATATTTGATTGTCATAATGAATTTTTTGTAATTTTTTAATTCAATTAAATATATTTCTGTCTTTGTCAAAAATCAGTTCCACACATCCAAGTTAATTACTTGATCTCTACGACACTGCTTTTATCTCTCTATTCCTGAACTGTGAACATATGGTCTTAAGTTGCTCAGCATTAGAAAAGTCTTGAAATTATGTGGCATTAATTGATCTTGGCCATTCAGGGTCTTCTACCTTTTATTGTATTTATTACCTAGAGAGTCTTAAATCCTGCCTCTTTTTTCATTGTTAATATTGATCATTAATATACTTGAACATACATTTAAAATAAAATTGAACATAAAGTCCTGAGTCTCCCCCAATGCATGTAGCAACTCCATATATTACCATCTCACATGAGGGGGCATGTTTGTTAAGGTTTATAATTTACTTTAAGATTCACTCTGTTTGTTTTTCATTACATGGCTTTACAGAAATGTCTAAACACCTCCGCCCAACAACAGAGTGTCCTGCAGAGGAATTGAACTGCCTTAAGAATGTTCTTTGGTTCTACCAATTTATTTGCTTACTTTTAAGCTCTATATGTTGTGCTTGCTTTTCAAATCTATCAGCTCTCCTAGGTTGGTATCTTCAATTGCCCACTCTCCCACCATAAGGCTCATGTATGACAAACTCTGGACTGTGCTTATGGGCTCCATCTCACCACTTATTTGTTCCCTGAGTGTTTCTTTATGCTTTAGAAAGCCAATATCTGCAGTTCCTTTTCACACTGTGTCACCTCTTTCTTCTCTAGCTACTATGGACTCCTGGAGCACTTTGCAGAGAGCATAGACAGAAAGATACATCTAGAGTTTCCTTTGCTTCCCGTTTCAGTGTTTTATCTGTCATTGACAGCACTGTAGCACCACAGAATTTTTCAGCTATAAAATCGCAGCTCTGCTTCTTTGGCTTGTTATGCTCGTACCATAGAAATTTCATACTGTGGTTCTGCAAGATCAAGATACCCACCACTTGGGGCTGTTTTTCTGACATCTCCTGCTGACTTGCATTCCCACTCTGGGTTTCTCTGGTTACCCTTGAGATTGTTTTTTTCATAAATCATTTATTCAAGGAACTCAAATTAAATTAAAGGTATTCCTATAACGATTTAAGTACTTCATTTCCTGTTTATTTCTCCTTTTTATTTTGTACCATTTTATAATTTTCCATATCACATAGTTCATTTGTTATATTTATTGTTTTTAAATTACATGCATATCAATTAATTTCTTTAGAAATTTTATCTTTAAAATTGTCATAGCCAGACATTTTTTAGCCTCATTTACAATTCCTTAAAATAGTTATTGAAATTTTATTTTCTTTAAAATGGATCATACTTTCAAGAATAGCTTTATGAAGTGTTTCTTTTTCATTTTGTATCACATTAATTCCTTATGCACTCTTTTTGCTTCATTCTTTAAAGTTTGACCATTTAGTTGCTCACAGTGAATTGACAACTCAGGGTATTATATAAATTCAATTTGGAATTTATCTAAGGTCTGTTTCTACACATCAAAAATTACAGATGGAGTCTCTTGTTTAATCATATTTTATTAAAACTTTTAGTGAAAGAGAGTCCCATTTTGGAGATTTAGATTTGGTTAGAATACAAAATGCCTGGGATTAAGCAGATGAGATGCACTGTCAGTCATAGCGGAAAATACATACCTGCAGCCAGAGGAGGAAAAGAGATGAGGAATAACAGATGCAGTCAGATAAGTTCTGCTCTTGAAAATGAAAGGAAAAGCTAGGACTTGCTGGAGGCACTTATTCCTAAGAATAAAGTACTGCGGATGAGATGAGTTATTTGTTCTCAGTATTTTCTGAGGTATTTGGTTAAGATGTAATTCTGTTCCATGGAAAAACAAGAAACAGTGTTAAGCAGGGTTGGGTAGCAAAGGGACTTACCGGTGGCCAAGTGATCAGGGTGTTCGAGCCACTTGTGTTTCTCCTATTTCTACCCAATGCCAAGGCTGCACTTGGCATCAGACCTATTTGAAGACCTTTCACCACACCTCATAGACTCTCTTTCTGTTCAGCAGTTCAGTGAGTTGCACATGCAATGCCTTGGAAGTAAGTCACCCTACCCCATCCTGAGCACCTAAACACCCTCCTCCCAGCTTTCCACAGGGAATTTTCAGATTAGGTCCTATGTGGACTTCTGCTGGAAAAAAAGTTGGGATTATTATTTGTGAAGGAATTGCAATATAAAAGTCAAATGAAAACATTCTTTGACTTCCTTTGTAACTCAACAGTAATTCCATAGTATAGTCTTATGGCTAAATTCTGACTCCATTCATTTTTGTCCTTAGCACCATTTAAAGCCCTATGTCCTTGCTCTGGGGATTCAGGCTTATCTCTCTTCCTTCAGATCTTAGTTATCATTTCCTCAAATGGCATTAATGTGTACTCTGTAGACTTTCAAAGATCTTAAAGCAAGAGTAAAATACTTTGAATCATTTTCCCAAATATGATATCTTATGAAATACAGATTCACTAACTCCTCACATGCCCATTTCTGCAAAAACATGTCTCAGAAACATCTCCTATCTAATATCTGCCAAACCAAATAGAGTCACCATTGAACTTTCCTTTGAAGTATTTAATTGTGTAAAGGGAAATTATATTCTATTTCATTTGGGACGGGGATGTTTGCAAGTCATTATTGTCTAACATTTTTCTATCAGTGATATCAAAACATCTTCAAATCCTATTGTATCTACATTTAAAACACATAATTTCATTTCTTTTACTGATTCTTCCATTACCCTGCTAATCAAGACACAGTAATTTTACTGCTATTATTATAATTATCATTTAAGTGATCCTCAGCTATATGTAGTTTTGCATTTACATACTAGTTGGGGAAATTGTTTCAAATTGCACATCCAGTAATATTCTTTTGCTTGAGACTCTGATGTTATTCAAGATAAAGCAACATTCTTACCTTGCATGATTAAATTATCAAACTGATATGAATGAATCTAGCTAACACCATTGCAAGGACAATGACATTTTCCCTTTTATTCCAGTATTTCTTGAATGGTCTCATTTTAGCTTATTGAACTTATCTTTATTTCTTCCCTACACCCTCATTCATCTATTCCTTTTTAGTTTCTTCCCTAATTTTGTCTTGGAAGCTGGTTAGATATAACTTCATTTCATTCCACCTTCTAAGATAATATCTAGTACTTATTATTTCCCACTTAATTTGCCTGCATCATTTTCTTTACTGAATTTATTTCTACTTAACATATTGTCCCATATTTTGTTTAGCTTTTTAATAATTAATATCAAGTAAAATAAAACATGGTAACAAGAAATCTGCCTATTTTAATATTTTTTAAAAAAATTCCCCAATAATGGGACATAGTAATGACTCAGTTCAATTGTAGAATGAATAATTGAAAGAATAAATGTATAATTACAAATAATTGACTGATTGCATTTCAATTGATGCTTCTAAAGTATTTTCAAATGTTTTATATTTATTATAGCCACCTTGTGAATACATCACTTGTCATTTTACACCTGTTCTGAAGAGAACTATTTTAAAAATACAGAATAAAAAAATATTTAGCTAAGCAACACTTCAAGTCATCATAATTTCAAGAAATCAAATTACTGATGCTTTCTTAATCAATGGTCATTTCTGCTCTTTTTCGCTTTTTTTTAAGATTTTTGTTTTGAAGAATTACTCACACTCAGATACTAAACAGATAACTGGCAACATGAGAGAAATGGAGTGGTTAACCTTGTCTGCATTAGCATAATCCACCACTCCTAGGGCTTAATCCTATTCATATAAAAAAAGCCACATGACTCTACAGTGAAACTATTCTGTATTTATAATCAGTTATATTGACAATATGGTATGGAGTTATATGGCATATCTTAGTATTCTTTCTCTTCAGAGTTAAAATCCTCTACACTTCATATCTATCCCATCTTAGCAATATGTTTTTAAGCATGTTCTTACAATTTCTCTGTGATACTGCATGACACTGTCCTACAGTTTTTTTGTTTTTTTGTTTTTTTGTTTTTTTGAGACAGGTTCTCGCTTTGTAGTTCAGGCTGGCCTTAAGCTCAGCCTCAAACTCACATCACAGCAATCCTGCTGCCTCTGCCTCCCTAGTGCTGGGATTACAGGTGTGAGCTACCACGCCCGGCACTGTGGTATGTGGTACTGGTTGCTGCTGGGCGTGAGTCTCAGTATTGTTAATACTCAATATGCCCAGTATTGTTATGTGTTTACCGGGGATCAAACCTGGGTCCTTGCGCTTGCAAGACAGGTGCCAGAACCACTGAGACAAATACCCGTGCTCTCCTATAGCATTTTTAAACTTAAGTTATTAATAATTCTCAGATGAACAGATAGAATTTTTATGCAAAATTTTGATTTTTAGCAGTTTATTATTTCTGGGAGTCATAAATAGAAATATTCCTATCGTTTATGGAAATCAATTTGGAAATCCTTATCTCTTCCTTTGAAGTAAGTTTTACACAAAACAACCTAGTATTTTCACATTTTATTTCATGGTAATGACATATTTAAAGATAAAATTCTGAGAAGACAATTTTACTCTCAAAGTATTTTATTTATTTTCAGTATTCTTTGATTCAATTAAAAATGTGTATTATTCTTATTTATAAGGAATTTTGCTATGTGCTACATACATGGCATTGTCACTGATTTTATTATAAATATAAATATTTACTGAAATTAGGACAAATACTTCTAAATTTTCCAGAATTATCTCATTAAATTCACTGAATCAATACATTTATTCAATAAATACAATATACAAGTCACCAT
Organism: Petromus typicus; assembly: GCA_004026965.1. Lineage (NCBI taxonomy): Eukaryota > Metazoa > Chordata > Mammalia > Rodentia > Petromuridae > Petromus > Petromus typicus. The sequence continues at coordinate 10,640 of PVIR01044318.1, forward strand.
AAATTTCTTCATTTTTTAGCTGAAACACTGATACAAAGAGAATCTAGACACATTGTTCAAGTCAGCCAACAAACAGAACGTGGGATTTGACATCTCCATTAATTTCTGGTCTCTTAAGCATTGTCCTATGCTTCCTCTCTACTCAGATGGCAAAGAACCTAGGTTTCTGTCCTGCCAGGGAAGTTTATTTCTCTGAGATAAACAAAACACATATGAATTCATATGAAAAAGTGGTGCAAGTGACTGGAAATAGAATTGGAGGATAGCAGTGGATTCTTTCACAGAGCAGAACTACCACGAACAATGGAGTGAATGCTGGTACATTTAGAGAAA
>PVIR01044319.1:0-11294 GCA_004026965.1 Petromus typicus
AAAATAGTCTAATATAAAATTAAACTGAAGTGATTTGAATTAATTTTCCACCCACATAAAATGTGTCAAAACTCAAAGTGTCACTAAATGACACACTTGGTCAGGAGTAAAAGACATTTTTTATTACAGCATACAGTTTGTAATTATTGCAATTTACACTAAAAGCGTTGATCCTTCCTCTCATCATTCTTTTACATGATTTGATGAAAGAAGATACCCCCTAGTTAAAATCATTTCATAGTTTTGGAAAAGGCAATAAACCATATTTAAATGGAAACAGGTTTAGAGAGCTAATGAATAGCTTGAAAAGAAAGTTAGAACATTGAAACATCAATGAATTGATCACATCCACCAAAGACAGTCGATAGTATCTGATTTGCTGATTTAAGATGTGTGGGAAAAAGTCAAATAGGCTTTATAGATGACTTAAAAGAAACAGTATTAACATATTTCTTTTTTAATATTTAGAAAGCTGGCAAGTTCATAAGATAACTCAATTTTTCTGTGACTGGCATAGTAATGAAAATATTTAGATATCTAACTATGATGGAGAGTACATAAGTAGCTGTTCTCTGCTCCAGCCTGACCCAAAGCAGCTTTTTTTTTTTCTGCTTCCATGTGAATCAAATGTCTCCAAGCTCTGCCAACTCTGTTCAGTCTCAGACAAGTCCTTTCACTCTTGTCAAGAGCATACCAACAAGAATGAATGCAAATCAGATTTAGGTAACATAGAGTTCTGCTTTGGAATGTGTTAATAAATTTCCTTTAACCTAGCTTCTGTAGATAAAGGCCACTTAATTTTCTTCCGTCTTTGTAAAACTGTTTTAACTTAGATTTACAAAAAAGTACAAATTTCTCATTTGCTATTAAACAAGTTAGAGCTACCAGTCTTATAGTCAGTACTATTTTGACATTTTTTTTCTCCCATTTCTTATTAACTGAGTTCTGGTACTCTCAACCCCCTAGATACACAAGTCACTGTCTCTAAAACCTCTCTTAAGAGAAAATGCTCTATTGTCCTCTGATACTTTCAGAGATGAAAACTTCAACACAAACTTCAGAATGGTGAAGTTAATAGGGGCAAAATGTCAGCAAGGTGTATATAGTTCATTTTGGGAGACAACAAGACAACAAGTCTGCCTTTCAAACTCTTTTATTGTTTTACTTGCAGGAAATTGATCAAAGCAGTTACTTACTACAAGCATGAAGCTACAGGGTGAACTAAAAATGAGTTCTCGAAAGAGAAGGTAGTGTGAGAAGCATACTTAAAGGCTGGAATGTTGTATGTATTAACAAGCATGGTAAATATCTGAAAAAGGCAAATATCTGCAGATTCTGAAGTTCCAAAATGGAAATTGCATAAGTATTTCTTTATCTAAGATTATTCAAGACTTTACTATCTATTCTACACTTGGAGAATAAGGAAGATTAGTTGGGGATTATTTGTAAACCACAAAATAACTTAGTCTAGCAAAGGATTTTATAATCAGTCAAGGAAGTAACTTTAATCTTATCCTTGCAAATCTTAAAAGAGACTATGAAGGCTGAAAGTTTCTCAGTACAATAATTCACTAGGGATTACGATGCTACAGTTGATCAACCTGGGTAATAAATGAAGCCAAAGATACCAAACTGTATTGTCAAAATGAAGCATTCTGCATTGAAAGTACAGATTATTTTCCACTTGAAAAAAAATGTGTTTCAAAATAGTGCAAGTTTATTTGCTTGTGAGCTGCAAAAGAAGAAAATGAGCTCAACTGGAGAAATAAATATATTGGGTATGAATGCAATTTATATACGGACATGACTGTTTGGACTCTGGCACATGTACATCTACAACAAAGAAAGAAACAGAAGAGTAAATCAAGAACTGAGTTGCAGAACTCAATAAGTAGCAAGGAACTGGAAAATACACAACATGTACACAAGACAGTTGTTGAGAAACATAGAATAGTTAAAAAGCCTTACAGAGGGTATCCTGACAAGGTTTGTTGTTATCATTTTTGCTTTGCTTTGTTTTGTTGTGCACATAAAATGGGAAATACTCTCTTTAAATCTTGCAAGTATATAGTCTGCCTTTCAAACTCTTTTATTGTTTTACTTGCAGGAAATTGATCAAAGCAGTTACAAAGCTTTCCACTTTTTTTAACAGGAGAAAGCTGTAATGTTCTCAGCCTCTGTGTCAAAGAATTCACAACACTGTATAAAAGTGTCACAGAATTAAATTTTTTAGTTCTGTTTTCTTTCTCAACAATAGTGCTTGTCATAGGCCTTTTCCCAGTGCTTGATTCATAATATATTAATATAATAACTTTTCAGATTTATATTTAAATTACACAGTAGTTGTAGTGCAGCTAAGAAAAATGTGTATTTTGGTGTTGTGGTTTGGAATAAACTATAGACATCTATTAGGTCCATTTGTTCAAAAGAATGGTTGAACTCTACTATGTCAGTGTTGATTTTTGTCTGGTTGATTTATTTGTGAAAGGAGGCTATTGAGGTCCCTCAGTACTATTGTATTTATTTAATTTTTTGTATCCATTAGTATTGTTTTATATAGCTGTGTTCATAGCATTTGGTGCATATGTGTTTATGAATGTCATTTATTATCTCTTACTCTTGAATTGTTCTCTTTCAAGAATATAGTGACATTCTTTGTCTTTCTTAGTTTCTACCTGAAATATACTTAGTCTGGAAATAAGATTGCTACTCTTGCTTTACAGGTTTCTATTTCATGGAAAATTGTTTTTTATCCACCCTTTTATTTTCAGTCTATGGATTTCTTTTTTAATTAGTGTGTTTCTTGAATATAGCATATTGTTGGGTTTTAGTTATATTCAGTTTTGGCTTTATTTTGATTGGTTAATTGAAGCTATGATGGTTATAATAACTGATATACATTGTAGTCAGTTATCCTTGTCATGACATTTTCCTATTATTGACTTATTTATCTTCTATTTCCATTTATTTTTTTTTGTGTTGACTAATGACTTCATTCAATTGGGCCTTATAGAGTTGTGATTGTATTGTCTTTTACTAGGATAGTATTCAGAATTTTTATAGGGTATGTTTGGTGTTCTCAGCTGTTCTTTGTCATAGAAATATCTCATTTCCCCAGTGATTTTGAAGGATAGTTTTTTAGGATACATTAATCTAGGTTGGAGGTTGTTTTATTTTAGGGCTTGAAAAACTTTACAGTCTCATTGAGGTGAAGGTTTATGTTGAAAAGTCCACTGTAATTTTATGAGCTTTCTTTTATATGTGATTTATTTCTTTTCCCTAACTGCTTTCAATATTTCAGTCTTCTGTTGAGATTCAAATATTGTGACTATTATATACCTAGCTGTGGATTTTTTTTTTTTTAAATCATGGTTAGCTAGGGTCTCAAATGCCTCATTTATCTGTATGTCAAATTATCTTCCCTGCTTGAGAAATTTCTCCTAGGTTATTATTTGTATTATTAAGCAGCTAATTTTTAATGATCTTTTTTCTATTTTTAAGAAATATTTATTTCCTGGTCACTAACTGTCATTCTCTCTTTGATGTCTGAGAATCTGTCCTCACATTCAGTGGTTCTACTCAATAAACTTTCAATCAAGTTTTTAAATCTGCATTTGTGTTGAGTCTGTTTATTAGGTTCCAGTTGTTTCATATGCTGGCATTCCCTCAAGTTCCTGAGTCCATTTTTTTATTTTTTTGTCTGTAGTTTTCACTGAAATCACCATCTCTGTTGTTATTTGGCAAGTTATTTCTGATTTCAGTTTTTTTCCAGGTCATCTTTTTTTGCCATTTCAAGATTCCAAATGGATGAGTACGAAATTCTTCTATCTCATCCTGAATTGCATCTTGATGGTCTGAAAGTCTACATTTGTGTCTTCTTTGGATTCATTTTCATTTCTATTTTTTAGTATTGTTGATGGCTTTAATTTTCTACTCGAAAATTGCTTTCTGTAAGAAACTTTATTGTTGGACATTGGAGTGCTTAGGGGATGTCTAATTCATAGATTGTCCTCCTGGTATAGTTTTACTTTGGGTCTCAAGGTTATAAAGGCCTCTAAACACAGTCTTATTAAACCAAGAAGAATGTCTGGATAGAACAATCTGTCTGGATAGAACAATCACCTTGGTCAGAGTTATACAATCAGCAATAACAACAGCATCAAATACATCTTAGGAAATGGCAAATTGTGATAGCAATTATTTTGAAACCTTTAAACTAGACTTATGGCTACACTGAAATTTAAAAAAAATAGCAGAAATATGTTTAAAGGTACTAAGCCCTTCAATATAACATCTTTATCTTCTAGGAAAATGTAGAAGGGGTTGGGGGATAGAGGAAAAGAGCAATCGGAAATGGGGTAGATGGCACAGGGAAATAGAGAAAAGAAGAGCAAAGGAGAGAAATTAGGAAGAAAATACAAGTAAAAAGAGAAAAGACAAAAAGAACGTTGACTAGGAGGCAGGATTCTACTATGATTGATATATATCCTGGAACACAGCATGAAAGCTGAGTCCATTGACCTCAATGGAGCAGGCATAGTTCACTGAGATTCAAACAGATTTCCGGTTTCCAAGCCAGATCCTACAGGGTTCAACTGCAGGTCTCACTACAGGTGCCAGCCTCTCTTCCCCTACAGCAGGTCTGACTCAGAAGGAGGTGCCATTCCCAACAACTGCCCCACTACTGTGGTCTGCTCCTTTCTTGCTCTCTCTGTTCCCCTCACCTCATCGGAGTTCCTGTGTCATGGGAGAAAAAAATGCATTGCAAGCCAAGGCACTGGCTGCAGTATACATATTTTCCTCATTCTCACACTGGACTTCAATTTTTGTAAAAAATTGTAGGAGAAGTTCTCTTTTTGCTATCTACTGGTATTCCCAACTTCCAGCAGTGGATTTTAAAACCAACAGTACCTCAGCCATGCAGATCCTGATGTTTTCTCAATGTAGAAGGCAGGGTGCCTCCGGGGGAGTGGGACCTTGGGGAACAATGGAATAGGACTCTGTTGTGGGTCTTGATCATTCAGTGCTGCATTTGGCTGGCTCTGACATTGAGTGATCATCTTCATATAACTACTTAAAATCATGCCTAAACCAATTTATTGTTATGGTCATTACATTTATCTGTTTGTTTGTTTTTTTTCTTCTTTTTTCTCCCTGGTTCTTTCTGTATGTCTCTTTGTCTCATTTGTCTATCCACACTTTCCTTGGCTTCTGTGTTCTCTCTCTGTCTCTCTCTGTCTCTCGCTGTTTCTCTCTCTCTCTCTCTCTCTCTCTCTCTCTCTCTCTCTCTCTCTCTTTCTCATTGCTGGTGAGAATATAGATTCATACAACCTCTGTGGAGATCAGTGTGATGATTCCTCGAAAAACTAGGATTGGAGGTCCCATTTGACCCAACCATCACTCAGCTAGGCATATACACAAAGAAATTAAAAGAGTAATTTCACATGACATGTGTACACCCATGTTTATTGCAGCTCAGTTTGTGATTGCTAAGTCTTGGAAACAACTCAAATGTCCATCATTTGGCGACTGGATAAAGAAGACGTGGTTCTTTTATAGAATAGAGTATTACTCTGTCATTAAAAATGATAATATTGAGTCATTCATACTCAAATGGATGTATTTTGAGGACGTACTCATAAGTGAAATAAACAGGTCACAGATGTGTAAATGTCATATTCTTTCTTTGGTATGAGAATATGAAGTTGTAAATGAGTTGTAGCATGTATAGTTGATATTGAAAAGTAGAAAATATTTAAAAGGAAAGAGTGTAAAGGTAAATAGTCAGGGGAAAACGAATATGGTAATAATAAAGAAAAAAAGAAAGCAAAGATTGTATATATAGGGAGCCAGGGGATGCAGGGCAGGCGGAAAAGGGAAAAAATGAGAATCAAGTCATGTCATATTCTGGTACAACTCTTAATGTTGAATGCGATTATCATGTGTATTCATAATGTACCAATAAATATAATTTTTTAAAAAAGAAATATTCAAAGCATTATTCAGATAAATCAAATTTTGAGCCATAATATTTTACTATTAGTCATGTTTCACTGAAAAACTGGGAGATTCTGCTGTGTAGTCTTTTATAATAAACTCAGGAGACAAAATAATATAAAATTGTTTTTTATTATTTTATTCATGAACAAAATAAAATAAACCAATAATTTTGACACACGAATAAATTTAATTTGGTAATTCTTAACACCTATAAAATGCATAAAAGCTTAATGAAATGAGTTACATCCATTAAATCAAAATATCACTAGAAATTAGAGATGATAAAACTTCTCAGAGAATACATAAATAAATGAGTCTGCATATGAAAAGTAAAATATGTCAGGAAGAAGAACATATTTATATCTTCCAACATAGCCTTCACTATCATTTTATTTTATTCAATTCTGAAGGTAACAGGAAAATGAAACAAATATTACTTTAATTCTGTATGTTACAACTTTTGAAGACCGTGGAGGTATACAAGGCATTTAATTGATTTCTTTAAAAGATTTGTTGAGAGTGAACATAAATTTAATAAATAGCAAGATGATAAATACTCATTAAGAATTTTGTATTAAATATTTTAATTTAATATACTTTTAAAATTACATTAGTATTGAATCAATATTCCTTCTACTCTCTAATAAGTTATAACTAAACATTTTAAATATAAAAATTCAGTGCTACTTTTCTAAAATCCAAATTTCAAGCAAAAGTAGGTGTGACCATATATGGGGGGGTGGTAGGGTGGGTGGGGCTATGGGAAAAAATGAGAATTAAGTTGTGTCTTATACTGGTACAAATCCCCATTATGGAGTGCAAGCATGATGTGTATATTTAATGTACCAACAAAGATAATTAAAAAAAAAAAGTAGGTGTGACCAAGAACTAAGCCATTCTTGTGATTTATACAAATTGAATGCTATCAGAATAAAAATAATCAGAGAGAAAGAAAAAGTAATGAAATATTTATGAAGTCATTTTGAATAGCTTAATGTTGCATGGATATTACTTAACAAGTGGTGTTGGGCACAATCTTTATTAATTATATTCAGATATTTCCAGGAAGCATAAAATTTTAATAATAATGTCATAATTACATTCAATTTTTATCATTTATATACAACTACAATTTGCACATATGAGTTAAACTACTTAGAGCATAGCATTCAGTAGCTATAATATAGTCCAGGAAAATACAGGCAATCATCACTACATTATGTTTATAATGTTTTCAACATTGCTCCCAATCCTGAATCTACCCACTAGCCACCCTTCTTCCCTTTCTTTCCCAATGCTGACAAATGTTTTACTCTATTGTCATGTTTGCATATTATAGCTTTTCATATACCTGAAATTATATGTTATCTTGTAACTGGCTATCTTTGGCATAATGATTTAATGATTGATAAATATACTGTACTTTGCTATTTTTAATGTTAAATAACATCCCCCTGTAAGCTTGTTACAGTCTACTTATTCTTTACTTAAATATTTTCTTTCTGTTTCAAGAGAAAGGGAATAATAAATAATATTGCCATGAACATTTGCAACTATGAATCTGTGTAGACATGCTTTATTTTCCTCTTTGATATATACATGTAGAAATAGAACTGTGGGTCACAGGCCAACACTATTTAATTTGTTTTAGTAACTTTCATTTCTCAAGGGTAACCACTTTATACCTCATTTAGTGAAGTACAAACATTAAAAATTTTCTATTTTCTGTTAGTATCTGTTCTCATTTCTTTTTTTTAATTTTTTTTTTTTTTTTTGAGACAGGGTCTCACTTGAGCTCAGCCTTGAACTCTCACAGCAAACCTCCTGCCTCTAATATTTCTTGTATCAGTCATTCACTATGATGTTAATTTTCATTACCCTAAAGACATACTATTTATAAACATTTACATATCTATTAATTATTTGAATATAATCTTTGAGAAAAAATCTACAAAATTTGTATTTGATTTATTAACTGGGTTACTTGCCTTTTTATTGTTGACTCCTTAAATACTCTAGATAAAAATTTGTCATCTGATATATAATTCAGAATTATGACTTTCTTGACAATATTATTTTCAAAACAACATTTAAAATTTTGATGTGCAAGGTCCACTTTAGTAGTTCCTATTTTTCATATTATTGTTAGCATCATATCTAAGAAGTTATTGTCTAAACTAAAGACTTACCCTTCAAATTATTTACATAGTTCAATATTGTTAGCTATTACTTCACATCAGTAGTCTCCAATCCTGTAGTTCATGGTAGGGCTTACTTTTATTTTTTCTTGTAGATATCAAGTTATACCAGGAATATTGGTTGCAATGGAATGATAGAGTAGTTTGATACACAGATCTGGATCTGGAAACTGTAAATTAGGCCTAGGTGAGTTTTTAAGAAATACTATGGTCTAGATTCCTTGATTTATTGTTTCCTGCTTCCTAAGAACACTTCCTACCCCATTGAAAGTTTTTATTCCTACCCAGTCTGACATCTTCTAATTCCACACGGTCATACTGAGGCACAAGCTCTGAGTAAAACCGTGGTGACCCTGCCAACATGGTCATTTACATGCCTCTGCATTGTACTTTTGATCCTCCTGGGCTTCCGTCTCCATTCTTTTTGGACCAGGATGATGCGTGTTACAAGACTCCTTCTCCTGATGTAAGAGTGGACACTCATAGTTGAATGGAAAGAAGTTCCACTCTCAAAATTCTAAGAAAGCAAAATAAAACCTAACTCAGGAAACTTCTGTTTTTGGAAGAGCTTGGTTTTGCTCTTCTTTCCTTCCTAGGAGTATTCTATAATTACTGAAAGATGTCACCCATGCCTCTGCATCACTGCAACTCTCCCTCATGTATTTTCTTATAAAAGTTAGCCTTGTTTAGTATGTGAATTGTTTGTCCTTCAGTAGATATGTTTTCTAAAACTGTTGCTATCTAACTCTGAGTCTTGTCTGTGTCTCAGCAAATCTTTTAAAGGAGGACCTAAAGACCACCAAACCCTGACCCAACTTGCCCTTGTTATTAACAGTAATAAAGAAAAAAGGAAACAAAAAATATGTATATAGGGAGTGGGGGGTTGCAGGGCGGGGAAAAAGGGGAAAATATGAGAATCTGACCATGCATTATTCTGGTACAAACTCTCAATGTTGAATGTGTCATAATGTACCAATAAAGATTTTATTTTTACTGCATTTACTGTTTTTTTTCCCATGAAATTGCAATTATGTTGCTTTACTGTGTCTTTTCTCTTAGCAATGCTATATAGTTATGCTATTGTACATTTGGAGTACATTTTGAAAGTGAGAACATAATTATTCTTTTCCAATATTATTTTGGCTCTGATGGAGCTCTTCTACCTCTTCAGATTTTTGGGTAAAATTAACACTTTCTGAAAAAAACCCAGCTGAATTGCTTAGTCACTGCATTGAATGTGGAGATAAATTTGGAACCTGTAACCATTCTAAAAATATTAGGCCTTTTGAATGTTACTGTGGTATGTACCTCCATTTTTCATCTTTATTTTCTGTCAAGAATAATTTGTACTTTTCATAGTACATGTTATAATTCTTTGTTACATTTATTACTTTATTTTGATGATATCATAACTAGATTATTTTCTCAGTTTAGATATTGGATTATTAATGTATGAAGATAAACCATTTTGTACAGGTCTAATACTCTGTAACCATGTCGAATTGATTAGTTTTGATTCACTCTTCTCTTCTGTGAATTCCTTGGGCTCAAGTTGTTTTCTTGTCTTGTCTTTGCCTAGTTTTAGCAACAATGAATACTAACCTCAGAAAATATGTTACATCTGTCCCATCGTTGTTTTTTCTTTGAAAGAAGTTGTGAAGGATTGATATTAATTCTTTAAGTGAGTGGTTGAATTCAGGACTTTCATTTATGAGACGTTTTAAAATTATTAATTTAATAGTTTTTATTTCTACAGTTTTATTTAAATTGCATATTTCTTCTTTCATCCTTTTTACAGTTAATTTTTTACTAGCAATATTTCCATTTCAAAAAATTACATATTTTTATCCTATTTGATCTAAAGTAGTCATTTTTACTTGGTTTACAAATCATCAAATATTATTACCACATTCATCTTGACTTTAGAAAATTTAATCTCACTTTTTCCTTTATGGCATTGTTAACCTAAACTCAATATCGTTAACCTTTGACGTCATCCTTATTGATTTTTATTATATACATTCTAATACCCTATCATCACTATTAATGTTGATTTATCTCTCAGTGTTGTGAATTTGCTTTGCTCTATATTTTCAAAATTTTAATTTACAGCATTAATTGTGGGTTGTGAGTTTTGATATTTTTTAATGCAAATCTTTATTGGTACATTATATATACACACCATGATTGCACTCAACAATGAGAATTTGTACCAGTATATGATACAAATTAATTCTCATTTTTTCCCATTCCCTTATTCACTTTACAACTATTTGTTTTTCAGACTGGCCCTGAGTTGAGACTTGAACTCTCAGCAATCCTCCTGCCTCTGCCTCCCAAGTGCTTGGACTGGCACTGTGGTGTGTGGTTCTGATTGCTAGTATGCATGAGTCACCACACCCAATATTGTTGTATGTGGTTATCGCAGATCAAACCAGGGCCCTTGCACTTGCATGGTAAGAGCCTAAACCACTGAGCTAAATCCCTGAACCCGTTTTACTTTTATAGTTGACATTTTATTGACAATCTGGGACTGTTTGGTAACAATGACTATAGTAACTGTATTTAAACTCATCACATTGTATTCTGTATTATTTATTAAATTTTCTGAATATTTTATTTTTTTCAGCTTTTCTTGGCATTATTTTGCTGTCTTTTACTTCTAGGATAATAAAAATGTACCTTTATTTTACTTTTACTCAGTGAAATTTCACAAGTTCCCAATAGTCTAAAACTCACTTTTATAGCTTTCTCATTATTACTAGCTTACATTATTTTTTATGAATTATGAGTTTTATTTTATACTTACAAGTATTTCTAGTGTAATTTTTTACTTCATTATTTGGACATTTCTTCAACTTGAAATGTCTGAGATATTTTTGAATCTATACATTTTCAATAAAAGATAGATTTGTATATATCAACATTTTTTCATTAATTTTTGCTTTCCTCTGAAGGTTATTGTTTTAATTCTAGCATTTTCATTTTCAAATTATTTTCCATGTGAATAGGCATCAAGATGTATATGTATATTTTGATTTTTTGACTAAGATTTTCTTTGTTTAGCCTGCTTCATTTTAGATCTCATATCCCTTG
>PVIR01044320.1:0-11277 GCA_004026965.1 Petromus typicus
GCCTTGAACTCACCATGTGCCCAAGCTGGCCTTGAACTTGGGGATTCTCCTGCCTCAGCCTCCCAAGTGCTAGGATTAACAGGTGTGCACACTGTGCCTGCTTTGTTTTTGTCCCCTCTGTCCTTCTGAGCAGGACTGAAGCTCTTGTCCTCAGCTCACTTGGGCACCATCCGTGCGTATCCTGATTGGGGTAGTAGAAATCGAAAAGAGCTCACTGCTTTTGACCTAAAATGACCAAATTTTCTTTTTCTTTCTTTCTTCTTCTTCTTTTTTTTTTTTTTCAGTTTTTTGAGACAAGATCTCTTTGTAGTTCAGGCTGGTCCTGAACTCAACCTCAAACTCAGCAATCCTCCTGCCTCTGCCTCCCAAGTGCTGGGATTACAGGCGTGAGCCACCCCACCCAGCATTATTGTATGTGGTTACTGGGATTCAAACCCAGGCTCTTGTGCTCGCAAGGGAGGTGCCAGAGCTAAATCCCCAACCCTATTTTTCTTTCTAAAAATATTTTTAATAGGAAAACCTTAAAGCAACAAGAAAAGCAGGGAAACACCTACTACCTAAATAGTTAATATTTTGCCATATTATCTCCATTTATTTTTATAAAGTATTTTAAAACAAATTAAAAATATGATACTGTACCCTTAAATATTAAGCATCTGCGAAAATTAAGAACATATTGTTAAATAACTGTACATCGTTATACCATTTAGCACATGGTCCAAATCTAAAATTTCCCCAGATTTTTTCCACCGTTGGTTTGGAAGAACCATCCCTCAAGTAGAAGGACACATACTGGGTTTCCCCTTTCCTACATCTCTTAACCTGGAGCTCTCCTGCTGGGCTGCTGTCTACTGAAGAAGGGCCCTGATTTGTGATTTCATTCTAGTGTGACCTGGTATACACCTTCTTCCACCCTCTGCCCCGGGATGAGAAGGCAGCAGGCACCAGCCCAGCCCCGAAGGCCTCAGGTACAGCACCTTCCCTGAGGGATCCCCGCCAGGCCCTGGGGGCCCCTAGGCTCACTCTCCTGTCCACCCTTAGCAACACTCTCTTCTGACTCTCTCGTATCCTTTCCTTTTCTAAAAACTTTCTTTGTTTGACTGAGACAGGGTCTCACGTTGTAGTTCAGGCTGGCCCTGAACTCACTGTGTAGTCCAGGCTATCCTCAAACTACAGCAATCCTCTTGCCTCTGCCTCCCAAGTGCTGGGATTACAAGTGTGAGCCACCATGGCTGGCATTGTGTTATGTTACAGGAACTGAACTCGGGACCTTGCACTTGCCAGGCAGATGTCAGAACCACTGAGCTAAATCCCCAGCCCTCCTGTCCCTTTTTTTATGGGCCAGGGAATCTGGTTTTCTGCTCAGGTTCCAAGCAGCACCTCAGCCCAGGGCCCTGGAGGGTGGATACTGTGGAGACTGCATTTCCCTACCCAACTCCAAAACACGTCCAGACCCTGCTTAGGTAGAGCCTTAGGTATCAGGAGCCCAAGTTGGAGAGATGGGGCAGGGGCTTCAGGGAAGAAGCAGAACCGACCTGTCAGGGTCACCATGGGCCTGTTGACTTGTTTCCCCTTGGCTTCCTTCGTCCCTACAGATGGCACATGGGCCCGGCCTGTGGGGAAGGTGGGCGGGGAGGTGAAACTGTCCATCTCCTACAAAAACAACAAGCTCTTCATCATGGTGATGCACATTCGAGGCCTGGTAAGTACGGCTCAGCCTTCGTCCATCCGGTACGCTTGAGTGGCCGTTGCTTTGTGCCCCAGTGTCAGTGGAATGACCAGTAGGACTGAATGAGCCAGGCCTGTGCTCAGACCCCTCGGTCTGAGACCCAGTGCAGGGCCTGTCAGCCGTGGACTTCGGCAGCATCCTCAGGAGGAGGGCAGTGTCAGTACCACGCTCACAGGGGACCTCAGGATTAAATGAGATATGCAGGAAGCATTCACTTCAGACTGCTATCGTCACAGTGACATGGTAACTATCAGAGAAAAGAGGCCCTAGGGCCTGTCGCTTGCTGTGGAGACAAAGCAGCCTCGTGACATCCTTTCTGCAGAATCAAGCAGTATATACTGACTTGAAGTTTCTGTACAGACTGTAGGAACGTTGCGACTAGAAGAGGAAGGGAATTCCATGGAATACGAAAGGTGTCAAAATACACAGCGAATGTTCAGACCGTGGAAAGTTTATTACAGTATGGAGTGGGAAAGGCGGCGGAAGGGAAGTAAACAGGATTAATATTCTGTCTGTACACACACCTACTTTCCATGATGAGCATATTCATTATGCATTGCAAACATGTAGTAATAAATAAGTTTTTAAAATACTACAGTAAGCCGGATGTGGTGGCTCATGCCTGTAATCCCAGCACTTGGGAGGCAGAAGCAGGAGGATTGCTGTGATGTGAGTTCGAGGCTGAGCTCAGGGCCAGCCTGAACTATAAAGCGAGACCCTGTCTCAAAAACAAAAAATAAAAATAAAATATTACAGTAAGAGACACATTGCCATTAATTCTTCTCAGAATACTCCCTTGCACTTCAAACATACTCATCCCTCTGTTCTTACCGCTTGCTGAAGTAGATCAGAAGTCTGGTCTGTAAGGATCTTTACAAGGTGTGATCAGAAATGCAGTGAGTGCTGCTGTGGAGCGCCATCCAGTGGAAAGGTAGCTTTAAAAACATACCTGCCAGGGCTGAGGATTTAGCTCAGTAGGTCCGGCGCCTACCTTGTAAGCACAAGGTCCCGAGTTCAATCCCCAGTAACCACATACAGGCGTGGTGGCTCAAGCCTGTCATCCCAGCACTCGGGAGGCAGAGGCAGGAGGACTTCTGTGAGTTTGAGGCTGAGATTTTAGGATTAGCCTGAATTACAAAGTAAGACCCTATCTCAAAAAATAAAAAAACTAAAAGAATACATGCCTGCCAGCCTCCTCTGTCATATTCACCGTAGCTGGCGCCATATGACTTCTGGCTCTTGCCTAGTCAAAGTGACCTTGAAAAGTAAATGTCTTGGATTCAGGACATTGGCACGGGCACAGTGGTTCAACCAGGTATGAAAGAGGACTTCTGGAATGGCTTCAGAAAATGGCCAGACTGCTGGGCATGGTGGCACACACCTGTAATCCCAGCACCTGGGAGGCAGAGGCAGGAGGATTGCTGTGAGTATGAGGTCAGCTTGGACCACATAGTGCAACACTGTCTCAAAGAAAAAGAAAAGAAAATGGCAAGAACATTGGGCTGAGTGTTGAAAAGGACTCCAGGGTGGGACAGGCACAGGTGGCAGTTACAGAGTAGGGTGGGGAGGGAAGGGATCGGGGCTCCAGGCAGGGGAGTAGTGTGCTGCAGAGGCCTGGAGCCATAGGCTGCTGGGTGCTGTCAAGAAGTGCCAGGGCCAGGCTGAGCTGACCGGAAGGGCAGGACTGATGGTGAGGTTACAGATGGTGAGGTTGGAGAGGACCTAGGGGCCAGATCCTGGGTCCTCCAGGACTCTGGCCTCTCCCTGAGGGAGGTGGGTGGGAGAAGAGGGGAGGCAAAGAGGAAGTAGAAAGAACTGAGATGTGTTATATCCATGTACTTTCTCCCTACGATGAGTATAATCAGTATGTTCTGCAGCCAGATTAATGAAATGTTTTTACCCAGGCATGGTGGCGCACGCCTGGAATCACAGCACTTGAGAGGCTGAGGCAGAGGGATTGCCATGAGTTCAAGGCCAGCCTGGGCAACATAGTAAATTTAAGACCAGCCTGATCTACATAGTGTGATCCTATCCCTAAAAATTTGTTGTTAAGAGATAGGAGTTGTTGAGGGGTATCAGGCAGAGATACAGCATCATCTGCTTAAGTTTTAGAAGCTGGGGCCCTGGGGGGTAGCTCAGTGGTAGAGCGTGTGTACACAAGGCCCTGGGTTCAACTCCCATTTCTGAAAAAGAGCATCAAACGGGATGAATCACTCACTGGTCAGCTGACCTTGAGCAATAAGCAAATTAACCTGACTCATGTCTCCACCATGCAAGAGTTAAATAGACCAAATGACAGAAGAACTTGGTAAGAAGATACCCAGGAATGCCATGCTGGCTCACTCAAAAGAGATCACATTAGCTGGCCGTGGTAGCTCAACCCTGTAATTCCAGCACTTGGGAGGCAGAAGCAGGAGCACTGCTGTGAGCTTGAGGCTTGCCTAGGCAACATAGTGAGCTCAGGGCCAGTCTGAACTACAAAAGTGAGGCCCTATCTCAAAAAAAAAAAAGGAGAGAGAGAGACCACATTATGGGCTGCCCTGAACATTTAGACAAAAACAATGTATTTCAAAAAGCTGAGCCAAAATACCCAACAACAAAGAAGTATATATGTCATGTAATAGACAGTCTGATCAGTGGGCTTTGTTCTCCCTCTCACTCTCTCTCTCTCTCTCTCTCTCTCTATCTCTGTCTCCCACTCCCCACACCCCTCCTTTCTGTTTCCTTCTTCCCCGCCCCCACCCCACTCTCTGTTTCCTACTGAGGATTGAACCCATTCACTTTGAGTCAGAGTCTTACTAAGTCACTAAGTTGGGTTGAAGCTGACCCTCCGGGCTTGACCCCTCCACAGTGCTGTGATTACAAAGCCAACATGCCCTGCTGTGAGTGATGCTTTAACAGGATGCCTAAGACCGTCATAGCATTTTTATCAGAATGGAGTGAGCAGGGAGCCATAGAGATAGTGTGGGTTGGCAGAAACCAGTCGGGTAGAGGAGTCTGTATCAGGAATGAACATAAAGAAACAGGTAAAAGTCTTCAGCAGGTTGTGGTGGTGCATGTCTGCAGTCTTATGTGTGGGAGACCAAGGCAGGAGGATCACAAGTTCCAGCCTAGCCCAACAACTTAGGGACGTAGCAAGATCCTATCTCAAGTGAAAAATAAGAAAGGCTGAGGATTTAAGTTTATAAGGGTCCTGCATTCAATCCCAAGAACTGAAGAAAAAAAAAAAACAAAGAATCTTTATCTTTTTATTGTTTGTTGTTGTTGCAGCAACTCCTTCAGGATGGGAATGACCCCGACCCCTATGTGAAGATTTACCTCCTTCCCGACCCTCAGAAAACCACTAAGAGGAAAACCAAAGTGGCCCGGAAAACCTGCAACCCTACCTACAATGAGATGGTGTGTGGGGTGGTGGCACAGGCCTGGGGTTGGCAAACTGCCTGTTCTCTTATATAAAAAAGTATTTGTTACCCTGGGAGGCTAACACAGGAGGATCATAAGTTTGAGGCCAGCCTGGGCAATTTAGTGAGACCTTGCCTCAAAAAAATATTAAAAAGGGCTGGGGTGCAGCTCGGTGTGAAGGTTGTGCAATCCCGGCATAACTTACACAACGGGCTGTACTGCAGCAGCTGGCGCTCTTCCTGACCTGGGTATTGTCTGGCTACTTTCACCCTGCAATGGTAGGCTGGAGTAATAGTGACCTAGACTTTACCTGTAAAACTAAAACTATTACTGTCTGTTCCTTTACATAAAAAGCTTCCTTTTAAAAAAAAAAATGTAGCTTAGGCTAGCCTTGAACTCACTGTGATCCTCTTGCCTCTGCCTGCTGAGTGCAGGCATGTACTACCACACTGGACCTGAAAAGATGTGTGACCTTTGGCATTAGGATGGCAGCAGAGTGGGGTGTGGGGCCTTCTAGTACTGTGCTGAGCAAGCAGCGGTGCTCTTGAAAGGCCCTCACTTGCCGGACTCTGAGGCTATCCGAGGCAGTGGCTTCAGCCTCAGCCAGCCAGCCCCGCTGGGACCCAGGCCCTGCTCCTGTCCCTTCCCCTCCCTGGCTCACATTTCTCTCCCTGTGTCTGCTTTGCAGCTAGTGTATGACGGAATCCCCAAGGGAGACCTGCAGCAGCGGGAGCTGCAGCTGAGCGTGCTGAGTGAGCAGGGCTTCTGGGAGAACGTGCTCCTCGGGGAGGTGCACATCCGCCTGCGGGAGCTGGACCTGGCCCAGGAGAAGACTGGCTGGTTCGCGCTCGGGTCTCGAAGCCATGGGACCTTGTGAGCCCAGCAGAACCTCTGCCCAGGACCTCCAGCTGGTGCCCAGAGTTGGGAGAGACCACTACTCTCCTCTGCTCACCTTTCTCCCGGGGAAGGGGCAAGTCCCTGCCTCTGCGGGCCTCCCCTGGATCTGGTGCCCGGGAGTTGGGCGCCATCGGCCGCCCCTTCTTTCACAGGCTGGACTTGGGTCAGCCGTGCTAAGCAGCCCCAGAAGCTGAGAGGTTGCACCAAGCTTCAAGTTTACCTTGTGTCAAGGGAGCAATGCCTGACTGGGGTGTGTGTGGGGTGGGCTGTATGAGGTAGCAGTGGAGGGGAGGGTGGGTGGATATCTTTATTTTTATTTTTAAAAAATGAAATAGTAATGTTGTCCTAGATGGGACAGAAAGCCTCGCGAGAAGGGACATACATATGCCTCAGAAGGCACGAGAGGAAGAATATTGGGACTTTTTGTATTACTAAGGTTCTTACTGGACTTTTCCCTAGGTGTTTGGTTTGTTCTGGTTTGGTTTTCTAGCTAAGGAATGATTTGAGAAAGGGCCCAGTAGGTCCTCCAGCCCCACCTCCCCTCTCAGAGCAGGGCAGGGAGGTGGGGTGGGAGACGGGGCCACCTAGGCAGGACCGAGGCCTGCGCTGGGCCTTTCTGATTTTGCCTCCAAAGGAGAGCGACGTGATAGCTACATGTGTAAGGAAGGGCCTTCCATATCAGGGTTCCACCAAGGACCTGTATTCAGGGACCGTGCTCTTTAGGGGCAACTTTTCCTCCGTTTTCCCCTGCTTGGTCAGGACTTGGCCTGCATTCTGTCTCTGCCCCCACCCGCTGTTCTCTCTGCCCTTCTGAGGGCCCTCCTGTCCCTGTGAATACGCTGGGGGGTGTTCCCCATAGGTCTCTCCCTTCGTACCTTTTTCTGGTGGGACAAAATGCTGCCCAGCCCTCAGATGTACTTTCACCCAAGGGCTCCAGGGCCCTGGACATCTGGGAGGCAGATGGCAGCGTGGCTGCGTCACAGCTGCAAACCATTCCCCTCTCCCTCCACTTCTTTCTATTGGGCTGCTCCTCTCCGAAACACTTTTTCTGTCACTTTTTCTAAGCATTTCCCTCATTCTGTGGGGCCATAAACCTATTTGGAGCCAAAGCGATGCCCAGTCAGAAGCGTGGCCATGGGTAGAGGACTTCACAGCACCCTTTTCCCCAGGGGATTTCCTTGGTCTGGAGGAGGCTGGATTGAGAAGTGAGCACCCGCCGCCCCGCGCCCCAGCTGAGCTCAGGAGCTGGGAGACAAGCCAGCTCTTTATTCCCTGCCAGGTGGATTTAAAATTCACTTTTGTATTTCTCTCCAAAGGGCTGTCTTCATAAAAAGAGTGAGAGACTTTGAATTTGATAGTAACTTTTGAAATCAGAATTGTCTAGAGGTGTCCCATGATGGGGAAAGAAGTTCACAAAGACAGGAACAGTCTTTAATCTGTCTTTCGCTCATCATTCCCAGCTCCAAAGGTCAGAATTTCCCTTTTTTGCTGATTCATTCCATTGCCAGGGAAAGAAACTCCAATTGTTGACATCACAGGGCAGCGAAGAAATTTAAATTTTCTTTTACATTAAAGATGCCAAGGACAAAGCTGTCTGCTGAGCAGGGGCTGGGGGAACAAGGAGGGGACAGAACCTTCTGGATATATGGACCATAGATGTGCTCCTGGCTTTTAGCCTGCAGCTCATTTTATTTTGACCCTCTGTGCCCTTGATCTGAAGAGGTCTGTACTGTATCCACTTTTCAAACTCCTTGTATCTTCTACTTTCTCTGGAATTGTATTTTCTAATAAACGGCATCTGAGAAAAACTACCATTTTAAAAGGTTGGTTGATGTGTGAAAGTTTAGAGGAAAGCATCTGATGTACAAGACAAGAAATAATAACAGTGGTTGTATGAATAGTAACATTGATATGCTCTGGAGCCCTAAGAAGCTGAGGCTCAGAGAGTTTAACTTGGCACAGAGCCAGTCTTGAAATTGGAGCTTGAAGGGCTGAGGATTTAGCTCAGTGGTTCTGGTATCTGCCTAGCAAGCTCAAGGTCCTGAGTTCAATCCCTGGTTCTACATATCACAATGCTGGACTTGGTGGCTCATGCCTGTAATCCCAGCAATTCGGAGGCAGAGGCAGGAGGACCGCTATGAGTTTGAAGCTAGCCTGGGGTACATAGTGAGCTCAGGACCAGCCTGAATTACAAAGCAAAATCCTGTCTCAAAAAAGAAAGAAATTAAGAGTTTGAACCCAGGTTCATTTGACTCTGAAATCTTTTTTTTTTTTTTTTTTTTTTTTTGAGACAGGGTCTTACTTTGTAATTCAGGCTTGTCCTGAACTCAGCCTCAACTCAGCAATCTTCCTGCCTCTGCCTCCTGAGTGCTGGGATTATAGGCATGAGTCACCATGCCCAGCACTGTGGTATCTGGTTCTGATTACTGGTGAGCATGAGTCTCCATACCCAGTATTGTATGTGGTTACTGAGGATCAAACCTAGGACCTTGTGCTTGTGAGGCAGGCACCTGAACCACTGAGCTAAATCCTAGTTCAGGCTGGCCCTGAGCTCAGCTTCAAACTCACATCACAGCAGTCCTCCTGCCTCTGCCTCCCAAGTGCTGGGATTACAGGCGTGAGCCACCACGCCCGGCACTATGGTATGTGGTACTGGTTGCTGCTGGGGTGAGTCTCCACGCCCAGTATTTTATGTGGTTACCGGGGATCGAACCCGGGTCCTTGCGCTTGCAAGACAGGCGCCGGAACCACTGAGCTATATCCCCTGCCCTTGACTCCAAATCTTATCCTAGCCCACACAGACAGTGTGTAATACAGCCTCTCAAGTTGGGATCACATTGATAGTTTTCGAAGCATTTTAACACATGTCATTTTTCCCCATTACAATTACGCATTGGCAAATTGATGTGGCTCATTCCATAATCATTCACTGTATGCAGATGGATGCTACCTAGAGCTGTGTCACCTTTCACAGAGAATAGAGAAACTTCTGGAATTGTGCACTGTGGGCTTGCACCAAGCCATTGGCTGCAGGCTGTAAAAAAGTTAAAACAGGGCCAGGGATTTAGCTCAGTGGTTCCAGCGCCCGCCTTGCAAGTGTAAGGGCCCTGGTTCAATCCTCAGTAACCACATACAACAATCCCATGAGTGGAGACTCACGCCACCAGCAATCGGCGTGCAGGGTGTGGTGGCTCACAGCTGTAATCCCAGCACTTGGAAGGCAGAGGCAGGAGGATTACTGTGAGTTCAAGGCTGAGCTCAGGGCCAGCCTGAACTACAAAAAAGTGAGACCTTGTCTCAAAAAAAAAAAAAAAAGTAGAAACAGCTGAGTGTAACAATGTAGATGGCTCATACCTGTGATTCTAGCGCCTTGGGAGGCTGAGGCAGAAGGATGGCAATTTCAAGGCTAGCCTGGGCAATTTAGCAAGACCTGTCTCAAAATTGAAAAAGAGCTGGGAGTGTGGCTCTGGGGTAGCATGCTCACTGGGGATGTGCAAGGCTCTGGGTTCAATCTCCAGTACTAAATGAAGGAATGAGGCCATCAGTGCTCTGCATTTAAGAAACTTTTGGCCTGATGATATTTAACAATCGCAATTTTATACGAGAAGAAACTGAACCTCTCAAGGCCCCTGGCAACTACCAAGCTGTTGCCCAGAAGTGAGCCCTGAAAGGGAGGATGGAGGTGACGTGACCCTTATTCAAGCATTTTACCTGAAAGTTTAAAAAAACTGCAGTTGGGAGTCATATTTCACACTGGGGAAGTTCGCAGGGCCTCGAAGGGGTTTTTCAGCAAATACGCAGCAAGTATCAGGGACTGTTTTTCTGAGCGGTTTCAAAGTGTCGCTGTCTTCCTGGCCAAGTCCCTAAGGACCTTTTAAAAGTTAGAACTTGAGTCTGACAAGAGTCATAGCTAAGGGTGTTTCTTGGCCAAATGGGGTAGAAAGTAGAAATCTGAACCTCCGGAGGGAGTGGGAGAGGGGGTTGCCCAGGGAGAAGAGAAACACAAGAAGCCCCAAAGGCCAGGTCTCCCCAGATCTTAAAGAAGCAGCAAAAACGAAGTTACTCAACTGGCTAGGACTATGAGGGGAGAATACACTAGACCTGAATGAAAGGCAGAAAGTGAGGCAGTACATGAAGTGGAAAGGGGATCTGGGCGTGATCTGGGCGTGGACCGGCCCAAGGCGTCTCATCAGCTCAACACATCACACTCTGGCTGAGAGTCAGGCACTGCAGCTGCACAGTGTGGCTCCAGTCCTGGAACTCAGGACAGCTGGGCAGCAGCCACAGAAATGCGGCCTCCCTCCATATCCACGGATTACACATTCCACGGGTTCAGCCAGGGGAAAATACATTTGCCAAAATAAATTTTTTTAATTGCACTGAACACATACAGACTTTCCCTTTCTTGTCATTTCCTATACAAGACCATATGACAACTGTTTACATGCATTTGTAGTGTACTAAGCATTGTAAGCACTCTAGAGATGACTTAAGGGTACAGGAGGATGTGCGTAGGTTATGTGCAAAAACTCTTACCATTTTAGAGAAGGGATTTGAGCATTTGTGGATTGTGGTTCACATAGAGGATCCTGGGACAATACTCCCAATATGGAGAGACAATGGCAGTTAACAGTACAGTCTGGCCTAGACAGGGTGAGTAGGGAGAGGAGTGGGATAGATGGGAGGCTTTGCAGAGGAGATATTTGAACTAAGTTTTAAAGTTGATTAAAAAAAAATTGATCAAACGGTCAGGATTTAGCTCAAGTGGTACTGTGCCTACTTGGAAGCACAAGGGCCCAAGTTCTATCCTTATACTGAAGAATAAAGTCAAACAGAGCCAACTGTGCTGGTGTACATTGGTAGTCCCAGCACTTGGCAGGCTCAGGCAGGAAGACCTCTGTAAGTCTGAGGCCAGCCTGGACTAATAATAGTGAGTTCAAGGTTAGTCTGAACTACATAACAAGATCCTATCTCAAAAAAAAAAAGGAAATCTTAAAAAAATAAAACTCAATCAGAGGTGGACATGGTGGCACAAGTCTATAATCCCAGCTCGCAGATGTCTGAGGCAGGAGAATTGCTGCAAGTTTGAGGGCAGCCTGCACTACACGGTAAGTTCAAAGCCAGCCTGAAGTATATACCCTAACTC
This sequence comes from Petromus typicus, assembly GCA_004026965.1. NCBI lineage: Eukaryota > Metazoa > Chordata > Mammalia > Rodentia > Petromuridae > Petromus > Petromus typicus. The sequence continues at coordinate 11,175 of PVIR01044320.1, forward strand.
AGAAAACTAGCCCCACTCACCCCCCCAAAATAGTCAAAACTCCCGATTTTATTCTCAGGGTGATGGAGATGTCATTATAGGGACTATTTTGGTTTGTTTCTTT